>CAEGAD010052977.1:0-17331 GCA_903067055.1 Poeciliopsis paucimaculata
CCCCGCCCCCCCAAAAAACACCCCCCCCCAAATAAAAAAATCCAATCCAAAAAAAAAAAAAAAAAAAAAAAAAAAAAAAAAAAAAAAAAAAAAAAAAAAAAATGAAACAGATTTATCTGAGCGATGTTTGCCACGCGCTGGCAATGATGGGACTGCCACACACCACCAGTCTCCTCCTTTGGACTTATTCAAGCCCGGTTTGGGGACAAAAAAGGCATTTAAACTCACCGTCGTTCGAGAAACCTGAAACTGCAAGTTGTCGCCCCACAGAACAGTAGAAATTAGTGCCTCCACTGCCCGACACGGAGCTCCGTATGCCGAAAGTGGGAGCGCAGGTAGTTTGTGGAGTTCAAACTGAGCAGAAGTCAGGTGTGAGTGAGCGCCTCCTCCTCCGCCTCCTCCTCCCAACTCTCTCTCCTCTCCACGGGGGGAAGCGCGGCCCACTTTAAACTCTGCTGACGTCATAGGTGCGGATGCTACCCCCAACACCCACCTCCATCCATCAACCCCACACCTCCACAAACACACCCACTGTCCTGTCCGGGAACGCCAACGGGACTGATAAAACAAGCTGAAAGCAGTTGGTGTACGGATCTTATTTTGACAGGTTTTAAATGTCTGAGTGAAAAACAAGTGAAAGCCATTTCATCCAGTAAAAGGCAAACTTCCTTGCTCCAACATTGAAAATCTGTCTTTCACAAGTCGTGTGACATCATTTTTAACATTTACTAAGTTGACATGTTAATTCATAATACACCCCAAATAAATATCAGACTTGCCATTCTCTGCTGGACACCAACCGAGATGGCTTTCACAGTGAACCAATATCTAAAGGTGAATTCTAATTAATAGCAAACACTTTTAGAATAAAACAGTCAGAAATGAATATGCATGCTTAAAATGTGTGTACTTTTAGTGACTAACAAATAATACTATAAAAATGTGATTTTGACAGTTTGGTTTGAAACTGTAAATAATTATTAGTTTGTGATTAAGTTTAAAATGTAAGAATATACCTCAGTAACAAGTTGGAAAGTAAAACAACCATGACTAAGCTGTGGCAGTCATTGCAAATGACATGATTAGGAAACCAAGCTTGCAAGCAAGCCTCCCAAAACATAATCTCGTTACACAATCGATGTATTAAACACTACATATAGAAAATAAATTGCAAAATTAAATAGAAATAATTGAATGGCTGATATTTAATAATTTCAGTTTATAGTGAACATTTGAAAACACTTTAAAAAAGTTTAAAGTCTAAAAGTGTAAACTCTACAACGCGCATATTATTAGATACTTGGTCTTCTTTTTTGTATCCATCAAGGATCTCTTATATTCGTTTCATACATGACTAAAATATTCAAAATTATATGGTGTAAAAGTAAGCAAATTGCCTGGAAAGACTAAATTATTATAATTAAAAGCTATATATTTCCGCAAGAATGCACACTTCAAGTTCTCTGTGAACCCTGAACGAAAGATCAAGCAGCATAAAATCATTCACATGTACTGACACTTCTCTGCCTGTGACAGGTATATAAAAGTATAGAGACAAAGTTATTAGATGTCTCTCTGTCCGTCCATCTGTCCTTATGGAAATGGAGGAGAGCAACATCATGCCTTGTAATCTGGATGGGTTGACAAGATTCCCATATCGATTTTCCTCATGAATGATTACCCTCAGCAGGATTTATGCTTTTGCATTGATATTTAACGCCAACTGAGGTTGGTGAGTGACCCAGCAAGCAGTTCCAGATTATACAATAACAGAGTAGATACTTAAAAACATCTTATTTTAAATTATTTGACATTTTGTATTAACACTAAACACATGCACAAATATATTTTAATCCGTATCTCAGGAGGCACAGTAACAATTAACTTCCACTTTTCCTTCCTTCCTTCCTTCCTTCCTTCCTTCCTTCCTTCCTTCCTTCCATCCATTCATCCATCCATCCATCCATCCATCCATCAGAAGGACATCCAGACTTCATACAGAAAGATCCCAGACCCAGACACTAAACCATCATGCAGCCAGCTGTAATATCAATAAAACAACACATTTTTAATTGTCTTTTTGCCTTAGTAGTTAAAAATGTATCTTTGCATGTGCTGATACACTCCCCCTGTGGAACTGAACAGCACAAGAACAAATAATAGCAAAAGGATTAGTTAGTATAGATACAAAATACACCAATGATCAAGACTAAGCATGATTCCAATAATGTTTACCATAAAAGCTTATCATTAAATTTTTAAAACTTACTACCTCAGGGTGGTGGCCCTGATTAAAAAAAACAAACACTGTCTCATTAAACAAAAGGTTTGATCATTTATTCTTTCCTTCCAATTTCCATTTCTTTTTCAATTCACCCCCAAACAGAACACCATTAAATGACCCCAAGATTGTCGTTCCCCACTTAAAAGCAAAGTTGGCTAGTTCGTAGTTCTAAAAATAGGAGCGCCACTAATTCACAATAATGGTAAAGTGTCAGATCTGTTTTTTGACCTCCCCTTCCAAGATACCTAATGACTGCCTAATGACTGCCTGAGTTGTCTTGGGGACTTCTGCAAGCATACAACCTGCCCCAAGTGTTCACATCATCAGATGATGTCAATGAAAAACTCATGTTACATAACTAAGCATAAAAAAATAAGCTGATTTCGTGGAACATCAAGACCTTTCTTATTTTTGAATTATATCTAATTTTTGATGTGCTTCTAGTATGAACAGTTTGTGGTTACTGGTATAAAGGGTGTAGGATTAAAAGAGTGTGATTTACTTTTGCCTTGACATTGTCATCTCATTTCCTTCTTTTCTTTCACCGGTCTTCTGGGGATGACAAGCCAATTCATTATGACTCCTCAAAAGTGGTCAGATTATTATGACCTGAATTAATCAGGAAGAATGTTGTGATGTCCGTGTTAGTTTCAGTTTAAAGCGTTTTGAATAAAGAAACACTTGAAGCTGCACCAGTGTGTATAATTAGTAATATTTTTATTGGGTTATTGCTGCAATATCTGAATCATACTTGCTTTAATTTTCTATTAATGGTACATAACACATAAGGTCTGAGAGCTGCAATGTTCACTTTGTAGAATTTTTCCAAAAGTTCAAAGAATGAGTTACAACCTTACGATGAAGTTGTATGAGATACAGGGTCAAAGGTGTAGGAAGAAAATGCTGAAATATTACTTACCTAAGGGATTGTATTTTCCCATACCACTGAAGCGCAAAGCAGATATGCAATAGAGTGAAATGAGTGTTAGTAATGTTATTATTGAGTCATTGCTGCAATGTTTGAGTGGCATTTGCATAAACTCCTTGGTCGGGGAGCATATCTGGAGAATATATGCTCTATAAGTTGCATAACTCATGTTGTATCATTTTTCTAACACACCCCAAAAATTCTCCCTAGTTTGCATAGATGCATAGAAATCAGAGCATTTTTCACTTAAAGTGATGCATAGTTTTACATCATTAAACACAAACATATATTCAATAATGTCACACGGTGGAATTCTTTTAGAACATTATCAGAGCAGCATGAGATTAAATTACATAAGTAAGAAAACTAATATTAAAACATACTGACAAAAAGTGGCCAAAAGCCTAAAATATGAGTAAATTCAGTACATACCAGTTGCCTTTGGCTATGGCTGCACAAATTTCAGGCTGTTGCCCTTAATGTTTAACCCAAACCTTTTCTGTCACCAGCACTAAAACAGGATGTCTGGTATTTACAAGGTTCTTTATTCCGGCAACATATATATGAGTGTTCAATTTTTGTTTTTTTCACACCTTATCAGAATGTGTTTTCAGCCACATTCAGTGCATGCATTCCTTAGTGCACTGCTGTTGGCCCTGTTCCAGATTAACTATATCTGCCCAAAACTTGTTTTTATTTCTGTCTTTTCTTATTGAGTTATCTCACAGAAACAGAAGGGCTCAGCTCCACCTTCCACCACCAGCTATTGGCATAACAACATTGTGTTTTGTTTGCCATATAATTTTTCGAAACTATAGAAAGAATTAAATCACTACTATAAGTTAGTTGTTTTTATATTTCATTTCTTTATGTCAATTGCACATAACAGGACGCTTTATAGATATGCATTTGTCTTTATAATTGCTAAAGGAGGAAAAAGTTTAGGCCCATACCTGAATCTTGCAGAGGACATAAACCAATTAGTAAATTTAATGAAGGAAAAACAGCATCAGACACTTAAACATTAAATCCACACTAGCTTGACTGTGGAGAAGCCCTTTAAAACTGTAAGAAGCTCCAAAATAATAATCACAAACGTAGATGTATGTGATAGTGAATGAGTAAAGCCCCATACCATTGTATGGGAGTCCCTTACAATAGTTGAATTTGTGCCTCTGACAAATTTAGATGTTTGTGTCTCCAACTACTGGCTTTTCTTCTTCTCTGTCAACACAGCTGGCTGCTGTTATCTGCTACTTCAGAAGCTGCCTTTGCGGTCTGCTGTAATCCCTGACCACAGATCCCCAGCTCCCCAAACAAAGTAGTGGCGGATGAAGCAACAAATCCAGCACATCAGACAAGAAATAGTGCATTCTGGTTTTCCAGCTCGGCTGTACATCCTTCACGAGTGTTTCTGAGCCTTTTATGTCTTGCTGCTGGTATCCTCATGGAGCAACAGCGGCTGAAAGAAAGAGCAAATAGGCTCTTACTGTTAAAGAGCTGTTAAGACCTCATCAAGCAGTTGAGTAGTGTTACCTAAGCATTAGTTTGGTACAAATTATGGTACTCTTATTATAAGAAGGATCTTGGGTTATTTCTTGGGTTTTTCTAGGTTTATTGATAATTTTCCCCGTATGTCTCACCCTAAAGGGGTGATATCATGTATTTATTCAGATAATATGGCATAGTCAAGTAACTATGTTACCTTCAGTTGCTATAAAAATATTGTATATACAATGATCGTTCTTTAGACCATTTACAATTGTTCTTAGGAGCTTTGTATTAAGAAGTAGTTTGATAAGCTCAGCAGACTTACAGTCCCACCATGTGTTTGATAATTGCTGCTGCTAGTCTGGAGGAGCTAAGTGGGGGATGCCTGGGGAAGAGATGTTCTGTGAGTTGGAAGCTTGACTGGATATTGCTGCACAAAAGAGGAGCTTTGTGGAAATAGGCTATACTTTGTGAGACCAAGTACTTAAGCACCCCTGAATGGCTGCCACAGGAGATTCAAGGACTTCTCAAACATGCATGAAAGAATCAAATAAACACTCCAGGTATATAATAATGAGCGAATAACATGCCATGATAAAATTTCACATAATGCATAATACCCCCCTTAAGTTATTCTTTGTTTTGATCTTATCAGTGTCTTTTCTATTTTAATTTAGATCAGTTTGTTCTCAAGTTTTTTTTAATACACATTTATTCCTTGTGGTTCTTTATTTAATTATAATTATGCTTCTCTTATTAATTCACTCCTCTTTATGATCCTTCTATGATTGGAGGGATGGGGTTAAAAGCTACAGCCAAATGAGCTTGAAGAAGCAGTTTTTTTCCCCCAATGACATGCACCAAGCTTTGGAGATTTATTTTTACTGTATCGCTGTAACACCATATTCTGTGCCGGCGTGCATTGTGTTCTAAGAGAGGAATTTATGGGTCTTAGGCTGCCATGTTATAGACTTTAGAATTATATATTTTCTGATAAAAGCTTTTCCATTTGTCTTTGGTGCCTTAATTGAGAAAGAAACAGAAAACAACACTCCACTAAGTGAAGGATAAAGAAGTAGTGTAGAAGTGAGAAATGTTAGCTGCTGGTAATTGAACATTGTCCTGAAAGCAAGCTCTTTGAGCCTTTTCTCAATGTTTTTTTTTTGCTTCCAGAGTCAATTCTGAAGGAACTGGCAGTGAACAGGAAAAGCATCTAGACGCAATCATTAATTCAATTTAGTTTATATAACATTCATTCATAACAAATACCATCTCAGGTAATTTCACATATAAATCGAATTATTATAATTTATTTTAATTACACCCTTCTTTCAAATGTAAAATTGTGTTATTACAGACTACACACACCATTGAAAATATAAAAAGGAGTCTAAACAGAAATGTCTTATTTTTTGTGATTAGAAACTAATAAAAAAGGGACCTATAAATAAAGATTGAGATTGTTTTCCTTTTCTACGATCTGTTACTAATTGCACAACACAAGATGAGTTTTCTCCTATATAATGCTGGTTAGGAGTTAAATTTTATATAAGTTTTGATCTTTTAGCCATATCAAAATTATCTATTAAAATATGTACATTTACAAATACTAGTAATTGGATAAGTGTCCACGAGTATGTTCCAGAGAAAACACGCACTATTTGTAACCCTCAATATGGTTGTGGCATAACTCATCTAAAATTTAAACTAGTTAGTTTTTTGGTACAGACCTAGGTTTAAACATAATCTCCAAAATGCTCAAAGGGTTAAGGTCAGGGCCTGTTTCAATCACTCCGAAAGCATTTCTAATACTTGTTTGGATCAATGTTTGAACACTTAAGTTTTACCCATGTAGGTCATAATTTTAGATTGAGACAAAGACTTTGAAGGTAATCGTCTATCTTTATTTTTCCACCCACTTTATACAAAGCACAAGCTCCACTCGGCATGTCTTCTGTCTCAGCATGATGCTGCCACTACCATGCGTCACAGTTAGCACTGTGTTTATGTATTTGAAAGTCCTTGCAGGAATCCTCCAAATATACTTTTTTCTATCAAGGTTATAGTTCAACATTTGTCCTATTTAACGTTTTTCCACAAGGTACTTGTGAACAGCAGTTGTCCATTTTCGAGTAGGATCTTACTTCTTACTTAGTAACCCTGTCAGTCTATGGGGATACTTGATCAATAGATAAATAACAGTCACATGGGTTTTCTGGTTTCACCCAGGTTATCATAGCCATAAGTCTTGGCTGTTTTGTTTCCCAAGTACAAATCAGAAAGAGTTTTGGCATTAAAAAAAGCAGGCAAATAAGTTTCCCAAAATGGCCTCGACTTCATTGACAATTTATGGTTTTTGAAGGTTTGCAATCAGATTTTTTTAATGGTGCCCCCAAAACCATGACCTCAGTCCTGGTTAAAAGTTATAAACTATGTTAAAAAGTCAGGTCTGTGCCAGGAAGTCAACCACTTTAAATGAATTTTATTCTTTCTGAAAGAAAGAGTGATCAAATGCCCTGCCAAAGTTATGCCAAGACATTGTTGATGGCTACAAAAAGGGTGTAGTCTCTCTGAAACTTATTAGAAGACAATTACCCCAATATAGGCCAATACATTTGAACCTCTATGCATATTTTTGACCCTGTGTGAATTAGAGAAAGCTGGCATGGAAGACAAACCTAAGCACACACTCTTCTTTTTAAAATTTATTGAAGCCTGGTTTCTTTTTCATCCCTCCCCTACAGAAAAAAATGGTCTCAAATGAATCACTAAAACCCTAAAATTCCATGCCATACTTTTTGGTCAAGAACCAGTTCCTGACTTCACCTACTTTAAAATCTAAAATAATTTTCTAATCACAGCAAGAATCGATATAATTGTCAACAAACACTTAAAGTATGTCAGGCAATATAGTTTGCACATAGTTGTTTACAGAAAAACTTAGGGGAAAAAAAGAGAGCTGCATTTTTTAAAAATGTCCTGAGCAGAAAGTTAATCCACAGTCATGGCTGTTTCATGCTGGGAGGCCGAAAAAGTCAAGTTTTGCAATTTACAAGGTCCCTGTGCACATGCTGGTGATAGGACACAACCAATCTTCCCTTCTGTCAGTCCTAGTTTATGAAGAAAAAGATGATTTTGGCACCAAGATGCTTTCAGTAACCCAGGCACGGTTCTCTGGCCTTGTGTCTGTCAGGAGGAATCTGTAGAGACTGCAGAGCAGATTGTAAAAATGACAGCTGTTCTCCATTTCAGCCAGATATCTAATCTGCATGGCGGACTTAGACTGACAGCTAACACATCACTCCTTAAGAATGATACTTTTCAGAGGAGGCTGTGTTTAATTTCTCCTCTGCTGGTAAATGGTTGAAGCGATCATGTCCACTTCTTCTTTATGTAGTCTTTCTTTCTTCTGGTGGTTTGTTTTAATGAGTCACTACCAACAGCTTCAGATCTTTAAAAAAAAAAAAAGTCACCCTGTTTGATTAAAAATATAATTATATTTATATATATTTTTTTCTTTTAAGGTGAGACCCTGTAAGGTGATTTATGAAAAATGTTTAAATTTTTATGGACATTAATTTTGCTCAGTTAACTTTGTGCCATAACCTAGGTAATTAATTAGGGTATACAATTATTATGACTAACACAATGAAGCAGCAGCCCAAAGGATTAGATTATTAAGAGCAGACATTGCAGACTTTAAACATTTGCAGAGGATGCTATATATCTGCATTCTGCTCATTTAACCACTGGTCAAGTACCTATGCTATCTTAAATATAAAACAGTTTGTTAGAAGTGTGTTTCAAGGGCATAGATTCCTTCCTACATCATCTTTGAGTTTGAACCTGCATCACCAATATTAAGAGCCAAGGGTCTTTTCACATAATCAGTGAGGATAAAAAGCAAAGTCCCAAGCAAATTGCTGAACCCTGAGTTGAATATATAAGACAAGATTATATTATGGTTGTGCTATGCCTTTCAAAAACGATGTACTGATACATTTCAGGTTTTAAAAAAAAAATTGCTGTGTTGAAATTATATTTTACAGATATTCTGTCCCCTTGAATCTCACCATCTTTGGAACAAATACATACAAAATGTATTTGTCCCAGCATTGTACATTTAAATGACTGAAATGTTTAGAATCCTTCTTTGGAAAGTAGTCCAAGGTCAGTCAGGCAAAGTGATGAACATCCATTGATTTTCAAGTCTTATCACATTTCGTTGATAAGTCAAAATCCAGGTTCTAGGACCTGGACTTCGACTGGGTCCTCCTAAAACATTTATATGCTTTCCATCTAAACAATTTCATAAACTCTGGCTGAGTTATCCTGAAACACCTTTCATCCTACAAACAATTGACCAGTTTATTTGTTCCTTTCAAAGAAAACCCTCCCCTTATTGCCATCACAATGTTATAACTTGTGGGTCGTGAGTAGAATAAGGCGAAGGAACAGTTTTCCCTTCAAATGTTGCATTGTGACAGGAAACAAATCTATTTAAATTCTCTGTCATCTGTCTAAAACATTTTTACCAAATGCTTACTTTGTCTTTGCGTATATGTTGCAGCAAACAACAAGCAGAACTTCTTATAGCAACAAATGTTTGTTCTCACCATTATTGTATAAAGACCATTAATGTGGATTTCATAAATAAAGGAGCTTCTCTGATTAATGCTCGACTTAACAGTGATTTCTGTTGGATGTCCATTATCTTGTTAGGTTTACAGGTGTCTTACACATTTGCATTTATATCGTAATGCTGTTTTAAATTTCTCCACAACAATCTTTAAAACTTGCAGAAGAAAATATTTATTTATACCAAGAATAAATAGACACCTGTGAACTCTGTCTTGTTCTGTTTTAGATTTCTGAAGGCAGTTGATTCTAAATTAGGTTCATTTAGGAGTAGAATACCCTGAATGTTTATGTTTCTGACAAGTAATTGGACTTTTTAATTAAAAAGAGGTTTAAAGATTGTCTTTTTAATGGTGTGTGGATTATTTTAACAGCAATTAAAAATATTTCCACATCTGGAGTACTGAGTGTATCATTCCTTGCTTACCCTTTATTTGTTGTCTTTCTCCATGTGGTTGGCTGGTTGATTCTGATTGATTATCAATTAATTATCACAACCATCTATAACACTGTATCTGTCAGCTCTTCTTCCGTGGCCCATTTTTGTCTGTTTTCTGTCCTGCAGTTTAGGACACTGTAGCCTGAGAGATACATAAAGTTGTATTTGATGTGTCTTTGAAAAAAAAACAAAAAACAATCACCCACACTGCCTTAGCGGAAAGCTCAAGAATGGATAGAATCTGCAGACCCAAACTGAGCCAGTTTACCACCTCAGATAGCATCAACTGAGCACCATTCTCATCAAGTTCTGAAGACTTTGATTCTGTTGTCTATTTGGTTTTGAGTTCCTTGATTTTGGGTTAATTTAGCACTTTAGTGCATTCTTGTTTTCAGTCTGTTGTTTAGTGATATTTTTGCTCATCTGTGAGCTTCCCCAAACAAAGAGATCAAAAATGTATCTTAAGGAACGTATTAAAAGGGAGAGAATATTGCAGTGGATGAAATCATATTCTGAATGCATAAAGATTTTGAACTGCAATAAATAAAACAGAAGCAGAGGATGTCCAAGATTTTTCACCAGCTGCCTGTAAGAGTGATGATGACATAAAATTGTAAAATGACTTTAAAATGTTAAGTGAACCCACAGTCCAGTCAGTTGAATGTAAGAAATGGAAACATTTTAGCATAATGTGGAAGCAATAAAAAAATGGGAATATAGTCTGAATGTCATCTCTGAAGATTTTTTCTCAATATTTGCCACGCTGATCCTTTTTTTCTTTATTCATAAGCTATTGCATCTTAATCAGACATCAGTGAGACAAAACATTGCAAGTGGATTTCAGAGTTTCCTACAATAAGATATCTTCATATGCCTGGTTAGAGTGGATTAACTTTTGTTTGAATTGAGCTTGATTTCTTCTAAGGTTTTGGTAATTTTTTGCATTGTGTGCTAACAGCTAGAAAAAGGAAAACTACCCTAGGCATAGTTGTTGAAATAATGAGCTACACATCAGGATGAAGAACGCTGAAGAGGCCAGGTGCCTGATTATAATTCAGGTCTTAGGATAATTAAAATTATCATGAAGATCAAAGACCCTGAATTAAAAATGTCTGACTAATTTGTTGTTTTATTTCTGCTGCAGTGTTTGCTAAGTTAATGTTAACAGTGCACTCATTAAACAAGTAGGCAGACACACTACACATATCATAGACTTTTGTAAGTACAACATGAAGATTCTAGCTTTAATACATATGATTACACACAAACACACACACACACATACATATATATATAGAAAAATTTGCTACCAATCATATCAAGTTCATCCAGTCTGAACAGGAAATGTGAGAAAAGAAATACAAATAAAAAAGTCATAATAATCTTCAAACCTCACCTTTAGAATTTTTTTTAAAATTCTTTACTTCAAAGATGGTTTTAATTTACTTACCTCAAAATAAAACAAAAATCAAGTTATTATGTAACATAAAGTGAAGTGATTGAAAGATACTATGTATCCCCATATTTATTTAAGCTTTAATTAACTTGTGGGGTTTAAGGATTTCTTCAATGACCATTTTGTAACTCAACCCTGCAAATCATTTGAAGGCAACAAGTGTTAGGAGATTATGAGTCTGTGCTCGTAAGACAAATGGATATCACCATTTCTAAAACAGAATATAGGGAAAACATCTGATCCAAAACTATTCTTAATTTCTTTTTTATGTGAAAAATTGTATGATTAATAAAGTAACTAGAAATACAGTAAACGCATGCTTTATATTGGAGAGAATCTGCTCTGAATTCAGCGGCATGATGTCAGTTTCAGACACAACCAGCAGAGGGAGCGCTGCACTCAGCTCTACCATGCTGTCCGGAAGACCAGTGTAAATATTGTCGTGACGTTTATCCACCACCAGCAGTTGCTTTGCCCCTGCAGCTTAAAACAGCAGTGATTTTTCCACCCTGAGATATCCACTTTGATTCCATCCACATCTCTTTTTGTTGCTCCTGTCTCTGATTCTCTGTGTCTGTTCCCGTCCCGCTTGATTCTTGTCCCTAACATGCAGAAAAGAAAGAAGCCAGAACCAATCCAGCTGAACCCGATTCCTGATGGAAACACTATCAACGGAACAGGAGCCTCAGAGTGAGTGTCCATCAATAATCTACTGCTCATATTCAGATTCTCAGCTATGACCTAATTATGGGACATTCATGACAGCAGGGAATTTCGCGTGTGTGCGCGTTTAAACTCCAACCTGAGAGTCTGTACCAGGCGAATGTGTTTCAATCTGATTTTATTGATCTATGCTGCGCCTCCTGCGATTATCAATTGTTATGTTTTAATGTTTTTTAAAAGCCAAGCAACAGTATTTTTAGAGCGCTTTTGTAAAATGGTCATACAACCTGCAAATCTTTAGTTGCACCTATTGATCAATTTTTACACTTTATTGATCTGTTCAATTGTAAAACCTTACATTAAATGAGTTGAATCACAATCATTATTAATTTAAAAGGTATGAAATTAATACATTTTTAAAAGGTAGTTTTTTGTTAGAGTTTTCAATAAACTGTCCCTTTTTGACTGAATTTGTAGCAAAACCAATAAAACAAAGTAAAAGTATAAGAGAATCAAAAATGTGATTTCCAACCTTCTTCTGACCCAAATTATATAAATGTTGCCTGGATTTATTTCCATTTACATGGGTGTTTGTTGGAAAAAAGTTACCTTGAGTTAGTGCACAATTAAGCTTTAACGGGTATTTATAACTAAAAAACCAGGATTTTATTGATCTGTATAGGATGGCAATAAATTATGTGTTTTATAAATTGGCTACCAATCATTTTAGAACATTTTATTTTATTGGCAGCATATAAATAGTTTACATAGTAAAGTTAGAATATTCTACACAAAATTTAAAATAATAAATTAATAATAATAAAATAGTAATATCATCATTAGCATCATGCATTAGATAATGTAAGTAAATAATGAAGTAAAAACTAATGCTACAAATACTACTTATGCCACTTCTGCTTCCATAGCACAATGACAGCAAAAGCAATGATTTTATCAGTAGAACTGTTAGAGCCCTGACTTATAAGCACTGTTATGAAGAGAAGATTAGGAAAACACGTTGATTGTGACTTTTGTTCTACTTTGTCCATTCTTTAGTTGGGAAAAACAGTTAAAATATATTGTTTACCATTTATTCCCATTATAATCACCACTGTATGTATACCACAGCTCTCCAGAACCATTTGACAGGGCTGTGCAGCAAAAGCAGTATGCTAAATAACACATATTTATAGTTTTTGTCTCTGCACCTATTTTTTTCCCACCAACTTTTGGCTAGTCATAATAATGAAGAAATAAAATTGTTTTGACACAAAGCCCAGCCTTATCGCATGAGAAAAAGCTTGTGTCAGTGCTGCTATGAACTGGTTCGGCTGAGATGAATATTTTTTAACATGTTTACTACTGTGAGGGTGCTTCTGCAGCTTGTCATCCAGGACAAAATATGTTATACTTTTATCATTAGATAAAACTTCTGGATACAGAAATGTATAAATTGCTGCATCTGAGCTTTAGCTTGCCATTGTTAGAACCTGCTGATGATAATATGGTGTTTGGCGAGAGGTTGTTAACATTCCTGCTTCTGTGGACAAGCTCTAACAGGATGAAGGGCAGTAAACTCAGAAGAGGAACCCTGAAAGTGTAGAATCTCTTCATTCATAATAGGACACACAGTCACACAGTATAAACCTCACACTGACAATCTGTTGCACACTGGTGCTATTCTGTCACTTTTGCTAAGAAACAGCTGTGCAACAAAATAATCAATAGCTACAGGTTTCAGCATCACCCAAAAGCAGTATAATCAGAGATCAAATCAGTAAGGTCAAACACCTAAACTTCAGCTTTAAAATATCTGTCGAAACCTATCAATAATCACTTGTCTGCTTTAGTCTTTACTAATGCCAGCTGATCGATTTGACTCTTGTGCAAATCAACTATCCAACTTACACATATAAAAAATAATCAGTTTTTCCCTTCAGTTCTTTAAAAACTAAATTCTATGCTACTTTATTGTCTGTCATTTTTTAGTGAATAGAAACAAACCACTGCAGATTAAATTTTCCTTGAAACAAAATCTGAGAAACATTTAGGCATAAAATTAGGACTCTCTTTATGTGGGATCTTGCCAATAGCAATAGATGTGTTGGAAATGAAAATCAGATGTCTACTGCTACAGGACTTTAAAAGATTGTTGGGGCAAATAGTTTACTATTTAATAACCTCATGTAGTATTCAGTTTGCCTGCACCACCTCATTTTTGTCTCAGCAGACAAACTTCCTAGTTGTAAAAAAAATAATTAGTTAGAAGATTATGATGGTTCAAATTTGTGTATTTAAACTACAGAAATTTACTTTTCCCATGTCTAAAAGTTCTTTACTGCATGTCTTTTTATAGAAATGCAGTATATAATATATAGTATCTATTCACAGTATCAGATTTGTGGTTGTAATAACTACTGTTTTGTCCTTGATTAAAAACATGCATTTCCAAAGATAAGCACATTACTGTGGATTATTTGGAGCACCGCAGGGAATTGGCTGCTGATGCTAGTCAGCAAATATAGTGGTGGTAAATAAGCTTAATTCAATGATGAGCTGCTTCCCAGAAACCAGACCATTACAGCATGGTGAAAAAAAGGGTTGCCCATTTTCTAGTCGGCCAGAAGCTTTCACAGTGTGAAATGGCTGTCGGTTCCTGCTGCAGCACACTCAGAGACCCACTTTATGTTCAAGCCAAGAATGCAATATTAAAGCAGGAGAGATGATAGCAAATCAAAAGGTGTTCGGAGTAGTGTTATCTAACCAAATATTGGAGATCTCATAATAATATGTATTATAATTTATAATTTGGATTAGTTTCTCAGGTTTATTATTCATAGTGAGATTAATTTTAAATTTTTTTTTTTGTTGCACATTTTGTAATAAAGTCAGTGCTCAGAACTCAATAGATGGCACACCACTGCTTTCTAAAATAAGTTTTATTCTATTAAAACAAGTGCAGTACCATTCAGATTACATACACTTCTTATCAGTATGTCGTTTTAAGGGGCTATTCAATACTTTTCTAAGGTGGAATAAAAATGTAATTTACATAACACTGTCCTGGCACAGTGCTACATTTTTGTTTCAGCCTTGAATTTTCTGTTTCACTCATTTGAGTTAAATTGTGACATGAGATGAAACAAAATTGGTTTAGATGATTAAAAACAATCCAGGAACTACTGAGATGTAAGTCCATCATAAACTGGACGATACTGCGACTGCAGTGTCATGGTTTTTCCTGATAAAATAAGTCAAATATTTTATGGTCGAATGAGACTAAGATATTTAATTACAGAACAAGAATAATGTCCAGAGGAGTCAAAAGGATGTTTTTAGACTTGCAACATTGTTCAAGCTGACAAGTCTGATGGTGGCAGAATAATGCTGAGGGTCTGTTTTCCTGCCAGTCATACTTTTTTGAGTTGTCCTCAAATCATTACCGAAATGTTCAAAACGGTTGCTTAAGCAAGACAAAAATGCCAAAACATCAGAACTGGATTTGGAATGGATTGAACATTTGTAAACTATCCTTTAAAGCCTAAAGGATAGTTTACAAAGTGATCGAATTCTACCAGAATTTGCAAGAAGCTTGTTAATGTCTACCAAAAGTGTGTGAATGACTGTGTGAATAATTCTGGCCATCTGGATATCAAAAAAAAATAAATCTAAAAATGTTTACCACTAAAATCTTTTAGGTTTTGTGATCATTTCTCTCTGAGGAAGAGTGTAGATAAGCCAGCTGGGAATGTAAACACTGCCCCCAAATGTGTATGTAACTTTGTCCAGCAGGTGTACCTTCTCTAAGCAGGAATAAAAAGGCATGTCATCTTATCTACACAATTTTTCAGACAACTTGCAGAAACATTTTTCTCCTTAGCTTGATGTTCTGCTGGATGTCCTTGGATATTGTGTAGATGGAAAACAAAAGCCAGCTTCCGCCTGAACCTGAAGGTGGGGGGTACACTACACATTTTGAATGGAGTGTGTTTCAGGCTGCTACTGTTCTCAGTGTCTCCCCGCCTCCTCCACCTCCAGCTCTTGTGAAACGAATAAACGCCCACACCACCCACATCTAGCTGAAACACAGCACCTTGTCTCCATGGATATGCTGTTCCACTATCAAAAAATAAAAGCACTTAACCCTCTCTGTGCTGCATGGGGCTGAGTGGAGAAGAGTGTGTGCTTCTCTCCTCCAGCTGCTTTCCAGCGACTCGCGATTTACTTGGGCAAAGAAAGAAAAGAAGAGAGTTCATCATCACTGAGCTTAATGAGAAGCGTCCCATCTCTACTTCAGTCTTCTTTCATGCAGATTGGGAGCTTTGTCTGTCAAATGACCGGGCTAGAGGTGATTTCTGCTTTTGTTGAGGATGGAAATGATCATTCTGCTAATTTAACTTTTTTTTTTTTTTAAATAAAAATATACAAAATAGGGTTGATGTTGGCAGATCTGTAAATTTTATCTCACAATTAACTTATTGATGCAATGCATTATTGGGGTTTCATGTGATAGACCACTAAACCTGTAACCAACGTTTGGCCTTTATGCAAAACATGACACTGCACACCACCCTGAACACCCCATTCTCACTGTGTGTGAAACATGGTGGTGGCAGCATGATGCTTTAAAGATGTTTATTTTTTTCTAGATCTTACATGAATGTAAATAAGAAATTTGAAGGTCAGTAGAGTTAAAATGCCCTAAATTTAATTAGGACATTGCATAAATGCATTTAAGTGTTTTTATTGGAGGAGGAAATCACAGATTATATACAAACTGGTGATTTTATGTTTTTTTTTCTTTGTTCTCTTGTTTTTTTAGAACAAACTTGGAGGCTTTGCAGAAAAAGCTGGAGGAGCTTGAGTTGGACGAGCAGCAACGAAAACGCCTGGAGGCCTTCCTGACACAGAAGCAGAAAGTGGGAGAGCTGAAGGATGATGACTTTGAGAAGATATGCGAGCTTGGCGCAGGCAACGGTGGCGTCGTTTTTAAGGTCTCACATCGACCATCCGGTCTGATTATGGCCAGGAAGGTGAGCTGCGTGTGTAGTGTCAGTGAAAATTCTGCTTGCTTGAACACTGAACTTAATTTCCAAGAAATGTGCCAAAAAAAATTCTTCAGATTTCTTTGTTTATAGCAACTCATCACATGCAAAATGAGTTAACAAAAACATGGATTAGAATGCGCTAGTGATTTTCTTTTTTTTATCACAGTTATTATTATATAATGGTAGGAAAAACTTTCCTTCTGAGCATTCTGCTTAGATACCCTGTAAGATATCACTGTATTTGTAAATTATATATATATATATATATATATATATATATATATATAAAAAATTCCCTTCTCACCCACCGCGGGTGGTTCTTATCCTCTGAGCTCGGGTCCTCTACCAGAGGCCTGGGAGCTTGAGGGTTCTGCGCAGTATCTT
>CAEGAD010052981.1:0-50909 GCA_903067055.1 Poeciliopsis paucimaculata
TAGACCTCGGTCCCTCCCTCTAACCCCCCCCCCCCCCCCCCCCCCCCCCACCCACCCACCCACCCACCCACACAGGAACGAGAATCTGAGCGAGAACAAACACATGCACATGGAGAACTGGTCGCACTGCCTCCGCTGGCAGCGCTGCCAGCCTGTTATTCTGTGCTGTATCATGGCAGTGTGGGTGCATCAGCCGGTGACTCAGACCACACCGGTCCACTACAGACACCGACACACCATTTGGGCGTTGTGCTCCGATGCCCCCGCAAACTAAGCGTTGGTGAAAATAGAGCGTGCCCAGATGGATAGAGAGCCTTGTCACATCGGCCACTGAGTCAGCCGTCTGTGAAATGATAAGATGGCAAGAATATGTAGCCAAGCAAGCGGAGGGTATGGTCCTGATGGGCGCTGGTGTGTCAACTCTAGTATGTCAACTCTGACCTTGTTTTTTTTTCCCCCACATGGTTAACTACCGCATCACCATTTCCCCTTCTCTACCTCTGCTTTGCCTCTACTATATTTCCATTTATGTAGTACAAAAGTGGGAGGATGAGGGAAGGTTGTGAGAGGAGCAGGATTGTGAAATGATTGGAGTTTCACAAGGACAGAGAGATCTCTAAAAGTCACAGATGGAAAAACCTCAATGCTCAAATCACTTGAGGCCTTGGCGCTAAATCACCAGGCGTAGATTGTAGATTGTGACTCAGTTTCTGGGCAGATGTATTGTGAAGATTGAATTTTTCATACAAAAATTAGCGATTGTTGACTGAAATTCAGAGGTTTGTGGAAGGTTTCACCCACACACACTGCGGATTTGTAATAAAATTTTACATGTCTGTATCCCTGAATTCACAGAGCACAACTACACTAACTAAACTTTGCACACCACTTCTACACACACACACACACACGCCAACAAGCAGATGGGGATTCAGGGAAACCTAGCGGCCTGGAACCAGAGTAGAGCCAGGGCTTCCCATTAGAGGACATTACTGTCAAACACTGGAACAAAAACTACCTGCTGTACACTGATTACCAACCTACCTCTCGCTACAATTCAATTACAAACTGGATAATACGGAGCACTGCACTCATTCTCTGTGACAATGTTAAGCCTGTGACATAAAGAAGGGTTGACAGCTGGCGGGGATGTTTCCTGAAAATGCAGATGTATTTCTTACCACCCCCCACAATCCCCTTTCCTGCACAAAGCATCGGCCTTGTCCTCTTTGCAAGTCAAATAGCTGCATTGGATTTTTCAGAATGGGACAGTGTCTTCTTATAAGTCAGTGAGGAAAACAGCAACATTTTTTTTTTTTCAGAAAAGAAAAGGGAAATTAGAACAAACAGGGTCTTAAAATGTATGTTTGCCAGCTTTTGTGATCAAAGTTTCATGAAGTGTCATTTTCTCAACACTGGAAGCCTGTATGCTTCAAAGCTTCTGTTAAATAAATCTATCTAAAAAACTTTAATATATAAAGAAGGCATCAGAGTGACAGTTTTCCAGCAGGAAAATGTCACTGCTTTGAGATCATTTCCTTTATTTAATGAAACTCTGAGTAAAGTTCTCAAGTGATATGGTATAATAAAAAAATTCTCTTCTGGGACTTTACTGAATATTACATGTGCAGGTGAGGGTCACACAGCGTTGAGCAGGAACTACTTTCTGAAGAACATTGGGCCTCAACTCCAATAAAATTGACAAAAAATATCTAGTTATTGATGCAACAGATTGGTTGGTCCAGTTTCAAGTATAAGCAACCCTGAGTAGTCAACCAGAAACATAATAATGTTCACTTTGGATCAGTAAACATATCAGCTAACACAAAGCGCTAACAACACTCTTCAATATGGATGTTGTTGCTATAGGACATAGTAAAAAGTGAGAGTGAGTGACTTATGGATGACAATGCTCTTAAGATGCAAATTCAATTCAGTGTGTTGTTCATAACAAATTTTGAATGGCAACCTATGCAAGTCATTTAAAATAAGTAATTTAAAGCTGGTTTTGGTACAAGCAGTTGAGTTAGATGATTAATTCTATGAATTTGGCCTTGTTATAATGAGAATGATGCAAACTCTAAATACAAGAAACAACCAGAACGTGTTGGACAGAATCACTTTCAACTATAAAAGTAGTAGAAAAATAGAGACAAACAAGGCAAATATGGCAATTTTTAAACCACATTCCCTGTTAAATAACAACAGCTCTCAGAATACACAACTATAATTTTTTTTATCTTTTAGCCATCCAGCTAACAACAACCAGTTTGTTTTTCAGGTTTAAAATAAGCCAATTAGAAACCCTGCATTAAACTTTCATTAACATGCTCTCCACTCTTTCTTCTCTCACCAAATGTATGCATAGTCCAGACAATCAAAAGTGAAATTGCATGAGGTATTTCAGCCATTTTGGGAACAGAGATGTGCAACAGTTAAGAACATAATTCACAATGTCAGCAAATTATAAACTTTATGTACTTGAATTAACAATGAATCCTTGTGAGGTTGCAGAATAGGGGGGGAAAAGAAAGAAGAAGCAGAGAACGGAAAAAGGAAAAGAAAATGGAAATTGAGATCCTGGTGCTGGGAGCATACATTTGCATATACATAATTAATTAAACCGGGGTTCACTGCTCTAGATGGATGACCGTCTGAGAGGAAGCCAGAGAGCTGTGGTAGAACAGTGCTAAAAAGGTTAAACAAAAGGGTGATTCTTATCTTACTGAAGGAAATAATCCCTGTAATTTACCTCGCCGACTCATCAGCGCTGATTCATATACCCAAAACTGGCTTTGCAGAATGTACTTCTTTTTTTTTTTTAAATAAATAGCTAAAAACGAGGAAAGATTCACAAAAGACAACCAACAAAAAAAACTGACTGTATTGGTAGGAAGTGCAGGTTCAGTCAGGGTAACAATGGATAATTCAATACAAACAAATTATCCACAAAGGTAGATGAGCGCGCTGTATTAATCCATTGTTCTTTCAGCTCTTTAAACCGACTCATATTTGAAAACAGAGATGTCGTCCCAGCTGTTGCAAGGTAAGTGAGGCATTTTAAGAAAATAAAAAGCAAAAAAGGTGCGAAAGTTTGTATTTAACAATTGCTTCAAAAACAAATGTCAAAACAAGAGAGATCAGATCTAAATGTGACGTTACTACCATATTTCAAGAACTAACAGTTCCTCCAGATTTTTGGATGGTGATGGAAATTTTTTGCAGAGATAAAATCTCGCATTTGCAAGAACACCAAAGCTGATCAAACTATAGGTTTTTAAGATAAAAAAAGCAAACAAACAAACAAAAAAAACACTACCAATGCTACCAACTGCAACACCGAAAAAATAGGTAAAGATGACATTGAAGTTAAATATAACTCAGTAGTGTAGAAGTACTAACTTATAAAGATTTAAAATTCTTAAATTTGCTGTTTTTATTCAGAAAAACTGATTTTTTTCAGTGTTCTTGTTAATCTCTGAAAAGCATTGGTTGAAAACAAAGGTCATTGTTTTCAAGGTCTGTCTTGGGATGCTTTGTGCCATTGTTCCCACTTTTGAACAATTTGTAACCATACAACCAAACAATGATTTGACTTCAACAGCCAGTACTAAGACTAAGCAACCATAAGAAAAAAAAAACAACAAAAAAAACCCAACAAATTGTTACTAAATGTTTGTTTTTACAGAAAATATGTACAGACCACAGTTATTGTTCATGACCATTAAAATGCCAGTTCTGGAGGAGCCTAGAAGATTATGGGATGATAAATTTGTTAAAAATGAAGCCATTTTTGGCAATGAATCTGGGAGCTTTGCAGGTGGGGAAAAAGCATAAGAAGTTTAATTAGAACCCTCACCTTTGTTTCAGATGCTAAATTTAAAAGGTATGATCAGAATTTGGCATATATGTAAAAGGTCAAGGTCGGGCCCTTAAGAATCAAATTAATATCCTCAAAGAATATCCCTTGTTGATGACCTGTCTATCATTTTATGACTAGAACATACCCATCTCATGGTGGTTACTACAAGCAGGATAATGCACCATGTCACAAAACATCTAATGTAGACTTGATGCAGACATGTTACAGATACTCTCTTACATCAAAACAAGAGTCCTGAGCAGACATACACATTGTTGAGGTTAGAAACTATCAGCCTAAGCTCTGACTTGACCAGATGAAGCCACAGATTTTAGCACTTTATGAAATTTACTTCATTGCTAGGTCTTATTGCACAAGAGGGGGGCTTTAAGTCATAAGACTGAGATGTGTTAGAAGTTATTTTCACATTTTCTTTGCATTAAAAACACAAAATACAGCATCATTGTTCTTCATCTGAACAGTGGCATTTCCTACCAGTTGCCTACAAAATTAATTTCTGACCAAATAATAAATGTACCTCTGTGGATGCTTAATTTAATAGCCGACACTAACCTCTGACTCATCTTTTAAAAGAGGTAGGCACAAAATGAAGAATAATCTTTTCTGAAATATTCCATGGGACTGTAGTGCCATTGTTTTAGAAGGAGAAAAGAAAAATTAAATATCAAGGTTCATGCAGAGCTCAGGTTTTCCGTCATTGCTTCGGCCCTTCCATTTCTCTTATCTTTGCCATCTTGCTCAGCTGCACATCATCTAATAAGGCAGGAATGCTATAAAAATAACCCTAAACTCCCTCAGCCTGCCAAATTCTGACACCAGTCTAATTGAGATGCCATCATAAATTTTGAAGTCTGTGATTCTTTTATAGAGAGTATGGGAAGAGGCAAGCTAAATGGATGAGAGGGAGCTGGTTGCCAGTAATGTATGAAAAAGGGAAAGAGGGGGCAGAGATGGCATGTGCGTGTGTGATGGGCTCGGCGTGTTGGAGGAAGGGTTTAGAGGGGGGCAGACAGACGGCAAACAGATTCAAAGACAGGCTGAGTGCACATCTCTTAACTGTGCGCATATTAATGCAGCACTGCAGAAATCCAGTCAGCCAGGCAGCAGCCAAGGTCAACAGAGATTACCAGGACCATGACTAAACATGCTGGCCAACGATTACAGAGAGCATCCTCCTCTCCTTTCCCCATCATCCTATCCATCCGCTCTATAAGGCCTTGATCCTCACCACCCCTCGCCCGCCCCGAGTCCATCCAAGTCCAGGCTCAGTCGCTAATGAAACAACATCCCTCCCACTAAGTGATCAGCTAAAGTGGGAAGCGGGAGGAATACATGAATTTTTCACCGGAGCCAACAAAATATGGGAGGTTGTGATGATGTAACAAGACAGGGTTTCTTACCTCTCTTCACCTCCTCTATTTCTGCTCCCAGCAGAGTGGGAGGGAATGGTAAAAAGGAGGGGAGGAAAGTAGAGGGAGAAGAAGCAAGGACGGGTGTCGACGGATTACTTCAGGACCAACCGTAGGACCTTAAGGCCACCCTCGAGTCCTGTTCATCACCTCCATTAGGCATGTTGCGTAGTTAATTGACTGGTTTCTGCCAACACATTGAATTAGCACTCACTGTGAGCATGCTAGCTGTATGTGTTTTATGTTTGTGTGAGGCACATACAGCTATGTAAAAAAAAAAAAAAAAAGGTTTGTACACTTCACCTTATAGTTCTGACCTTCTTTCCAACCTGGAGAATAATAGAAATTTTCCAAATTTTTGTTTGACAAAGTCAATGATTTGGGCATTGTCTTTGTAAAATTTACGAGACTAAGGCAAAATTGTAGGGCTCTCAAAGGTAATTCCACCATGATATTGTAGGAGAATACAATATTGTCGATGATTAATCCTACATCTGTAGATAGTAGGCATTTTTTACCCTACTACATACTTCCACAAATATGCCAGTACGTAACAAATGCCGATCTAATCCCTGGTCAAATGTATGATCAGTGACCATCACGTAGATGAAGGATAGTCATAAAACAGATAATTAAAGTCAACATGCATTGATAAGTTTTAAATTAATGCCTGCTGATCCAGTGCACTTTTCCTAAGATGCTCTTAGTTGTGTCTCGCAGTCAGATTGTCAGAGAGCTTCCAAAGCATCACAGGATTCTCATTGTCAAATGGTTTTCATCAGAAGAAGGACTACATGAAGGTCCAAAGCACCAGATATACAACAGAGTGGAGCATAAAGTGGAGAAAATATACTGCAAAAGTGGCATTACTATATTATAGCTAGGCAGATTTGCACATATGCAAGCATATTTTATTTTACTTTTTAATTTAATATCAATTATAGTCTCACAGGAAAGATAAGTTTGTAGAATTTGTAGCACAAAATACAATATTTTAACAGACAATGTGTTGTCTTTTTATGTTCTCGATGAACATACACCGTTTTAAACATGGATACTGTGTTTAAAATAACCATTACCTTACAAACTACTTTCAACTTACAAGTAGAAGAGTTACAAAAAAGCTAAATCTGCATTTACACACACACAAAAAAAGAAACGAGTTTGTTCGGACTTTTTGAACTCATGGCTCCTTCTGGATTACAAAGTTTCCTGCTGAATCTGGATATATGACTCTAAACGTGATGACTACTCCACAATCGATGCTACACTTGATGATCTTCTAATGAAGGCAGTAAACATGCAGATTAGAGACTGTCAGGAGGCTTTCGAAACGCAATCTCCCCTCCCACTTCATCGCCGATCCACTATTTTACAAACAATCAGGAATATTAGATCCTGAGATAAATGGCCCTATTAGCCAAAGGAGCCAGAAAACTCGTTTTTGGCTCATCCATCTTGTTAATAGCATGCAGAAAACAACAGAAAACCATGGCAAACCTACCGCCATCGCAGGAGATCTGTTAACTAAAACTCTGCTGGCTCAGATCTTTTACACAACAGTAAATCTCATTTCCTGTTTTCCACAGGTGTAACGCCTGATGCAGTTTCTCGTGAACATCCATAAGTGTAACACCTTAATAACTGTTCAGGTTATTTGAGCAAGAGTAAATTAAGTACACCTGGAATAAGTATGTAAAGTACTAACCAATTCCTCTTTTATTTCTGTTACAGACAACATCTATACAAACAAAGGATACATTTTAAAAAGGAACAAGTTGATAGTTTTACTTAGTTCAAACTTGAAATGCACTATTTTTCTAAAAAAAAATTGACATTTAATTCAGACTTGCAATGTCCTACTTTTCTCAACAACAACAACAAAAAAAATTTTTCACAAGGGTGTGATATTTATAATGAGGTCCTGGGGTATATTTCAATTTAATTTCTTATCCTATGAACCCTGTAAACAGCTTCTCAAATCAACAGATCGACAAGTCAAGCCTGCGGTAATGACTCCTCTTTTTTATTAGAATTAATCGGTCCTGCAGAATGTTCCAGGAGATAATTAACTACTGCTTTCATCCTCATTTTTACTGGCATGTTCATTAACGGAATTCCTGCATCCGGTAAGAAAAGACATCTAATGTTTCGGTTAATGAAAATAAATAAATTACTTGGACCAGAGGTAATCAAGTCGAGGCCAGGCTGCAGTAGGGTGACAGGTATCACGGCAAGCCGAGCAAGCTTCATTAGCTGGAACAGGGCAATCATGTTGGGATCATGCGGGCGGCACGAACATAATGATCATTATAATGTTAGCTGGCAAATAATAAAGTAAACAAGTGGCTAATACCAGGCTATCAACAACGTATCAAATCGTCCCATTATTTCTTCCACATTTGAATGTAGAATGATCACAAAAAACAATTTTAATGCAGACCATAGCATTAAAAAAAAGGAATATTTGCATATGCAAATGCATAGACGTAAAACACATTGGCATTTTGCCTTAATTTGTATGTTTTCAGTCGGAAAGTTGGAGACATGTCACCAACTCTGATCCTAAAATCCACGATGGATACATTGTATATAAAAGTTAATCACATAAAGTCCCATACTTTAAAATCACCTTTTATCATATACAGTGTTTCTATATGGAAAGCATAGTGCAAAGATATACGCACAGTAGCTTGAAATGCTAATAGTAGTTAGCTTGTAACTGAATACACAGTACATTAGCTAGCACATAGTAACTTATACAGAACCAACAACTAAAATAACTTATATTTATACATCGATACAAAGATCTGTGGGCATCTTGAGGTAAAGTGCCTTGCCCAAGGGCATTAGTATATATGGTGGGGAAATTGAGCCTATAACTTTTTTCAGCATCAGTTTGTTATTAAAAACTGAGCCTATATTTCACAACCATGTACTACTGCTGACACTGTAGGCCACCAATATTGTAAACCATTTCAGTAAATCGTCAGATATATTTTCTTTAGATGCATGTATGCATAAAGAAACGGATGCATTCAAGTGCGATGAAAACTGTGCCATGTTTTGCCGTAAGTGTGCTCTTCTTTTCCTTAGGGATGTCATTCCTCTGTTAAACTGATACAATACATTCCCAAATAGCTTGACTTTGGTTTTCACTCCACACCCCTCCACAAACGCAACATTATTCCTGAGAGACAGTGTCTTCGCTGTGCTTTGCTTCTCTTCTCTCAGAATCAGTGCAGCATACAAAATGGGCAGCGACAAACCAAATATTTCTGACTTTATTTTCCACACCCCTGAAGATATTACACTTTTAGACCTTCTGATTACCCTCAGGATCAATTCAGAGCATTTCAGACCAGATTGCCTTCTGGTCTTTTGATTTATGCTTTTAAGACCACTGTGCAAAAGAAATGTAAATAAATTGCTTCCAATTTATGCTTTAAAGTAGGTTAGATAAATTGTTGTTGGCCCATTTGTAGTTGTTCTGGCCAGTAACATGGCAAATAGAAATTTAAAAAACAAAATGCCCCATAGGAAAGCAGCAATTTTCCAATTCCTATCTGTTATGACCATGCTGAGGTGAAAATGTTGGCAGCTTTTCAAGTCCCACAGTTAAAGTAATGATCTAAATAATTTTAAAAATGCACACAGAGACTTTCATTTGCAGTTTGTAATGCTAACTGGTGAGAATAGAGAATATTTGATGTGGTTTGCAGAACCATGGTGTGTAGAACCATGCTAATTTTTAATACAAGTCATGTAAAGACAGATACCAATTAATCAATTATATTTTAATATTAAAGCTCAGACTCATATCACAACACCATCTCCCCTACACACATGGTATTTCATCCTTCCTCCACATTATTAATTGATTGTTCAAAGCAGAAACGCTACAAGCTCCTGAGCAGTCACAATAAATAAACGACTGATTAAAGAATTGAACATAACTAAGAGTAAATCAGAACTTTTCCCCCTCAAACACTAGCTAGATTTTACTGTAGAAAATGTCTAATACAGTGCAATTTATGTTCCAGGGTGTACAATATGTTAAAGGGCACAAAAAATGTTTTAAAGCCAGAACACCTAAATACCTACTCTGCGAAACAAATCACGACTGACCTTTTCATCTGGTTTTTAAAGTGGATGAGTAATTTTACAACCCCTTTCCTCTCAAACAAAAGAGCCTCGATTCACACCTACAAAACTCTTGTTTTCTAAAGAATAAAGTGTTGAAAGGAGTTCATCAGATAAGAAAATGCTTCCTTCTAATGATAATTAGCTGCTTTTCTCTCAGGTCTGAGACAACTGAACCACATGAAGGACACATGTGTAGCATTATCTTAAAAAGATCTTCAAGGAACAAATAATGCATTGAAAAAGCCAAATGGACATTGACTGGTGGAGTCTGAGGGATGAGACAGATTATGTCCTGTTAAGATTTAGACTTCCACTTTAATGAAGTAGCTGATGCATGACGTCCACTTAAGAGAGACAATGCTGGTCAGAACTGGAGCAAAAATTGCAACATAAATCTGAAATCTTCCAGGACTGTACTAATTTGCTGTTTGCAGGTTTGGTTCTATTTGCACAATTAACTCTTTACATCAAAATGGACGATTTTTAATTGTGATTAATGGATTTTCAATAATGTACACAAAGATAGATTTATAGCAGGAATAACCAGAGTTTGGCTCATGACTGCAATCCAAAAATGATACAAATTTTGACGTGTTACCTCAGACGATTGATGCCGATGGAGACTAATGATGGCAAAAAATATTTCAGATAAATAAAAACATGATTACGACACAATTCATCTTTTTTTTAATAAGAACATCTTCAGACTTCTCTTTTATTTAATTGTAAATAGGAACCACATCCAGTTAAATTTCAAGAAAACCTGAATTTGTCAAAATTGACTTTGGGAGTCAGAGGCTTACAAAAGCTGGTAATCGGAAATCACATGTTAATGTAGCCTATCTTCAAGTTCGAGCAGCATTTGCTGATTAATTCAAGAGTAGCAAAAGGTTATTAATATTAACAGAGTTCTCTCTATGGAAATTTATGAGGGGAACTAATTATACACCACCAAAAGACACCAATATTATACATAACAGTAGATGATTTTATACATAAACCTCCTCAGTAGTATAAGAAGAGGGAACATCATTAGAATATATTTGGTTTGAATTCTATGATTACTTTAAAACAGAGATGGTCATTGGAAATGTGTTGCACCAACAGCATTCAGGGAAAAGGTAGACCATGTATGAGACAGCCTCAAGGTAAAATGCAGTGTTTGTGGTTTCACTGTAACGCACATGAGAGCGGCCATCCAACGCACTCTTAGATTATCCCTGAAGGAGATTATTCTTGCATCAAATTGAGGCATAAAAAGAAATGGCTAATCAAAAGTCCTTATATGTAGCAAACAGTTCAACAAAATTCCTTAAAAGGTAACTTATTTATTGTTTCTTTTAATGCAAATCTTAATCTGAATAGTCCTAAAATCATAAAACCACAATTGATCAACTGAACATATATCCTAGAATATTCTTGCAACAATTAGAGATTTTACATGAACAAGATGTTTGGTTTTTTTATCTGCTTGTGCAACCAAGCAGATAAATATTGAACTTGACATTCAATATGGTCTGCTCCCTGGCAGATAGCTTTTCATACAAAGGCGCTCCAGGATGCCAGTTTATCCGCTCCTGTTCATACTGCACCAACTTCACTCCCGTTCGTTCAGTCCCACTCCTCTTTTCACTCCCCTCTGCGTACCTTCCCTATCTCCTTGCTGGAGCTGTATACTGTATTTGCATATCAGTCGCAGAGGAGCCATTTCTCTGGTGGCAATGGTTGTCGCCCTAGAGTATTCTTGTCTGGCATCACAACACAACTCCAAGATCAGAGCACTGAGCAGTATGCCTGTTAATGGGAAGATCTCCCCCCACAGGCTCCTTTACCACATACATTTTCCCTTACTTTCATTTAATCCCCTCTCTCCACTTCCTCTTTTTCCTTCTCTCACTCAGACTTCTTCCTTTTGCAATCCTCTCCCTCGTTCATCCTTACCCTTCTCTAGTCCTCTCCATCTACTAACTTTTTTCCCCTCGTAATCTCGTGTGCTTGTTTTGAACGCACAAGAACCAGGACATGGGTCTCTGGGGGTGCCGAGGCTTCTTATGTAACAGAATAAAAAATTCACACTTTGCATGTTCTTATTATGGAGAGAAGTAGAAGAAGAAGAAGAAAGGGGGGATGCAAAATGTGGTTGTTGCAGCTGTAACTACAAATTAAAAATAACGTGCATTATCAGGTAAAGAAAGAACTATTATGATAATAAAGTAACAAAGCAGCTTTCTTTGGCTATTTTGATCACAGAGATTCCTGATTTATTTTCTGTTACATCTACATAAAATTTACTGCATTTTTTCTGTGCAAACTCATTTCTTCCTCAGATGGAAGTTTCCCCATGAGACAAAAACAATACAATTAGCATTAAATCGGTGCCTGTCATGCCATAACCCTATTTCCACATCATCAATCATCAAAGCAGAGCTATTGTGGAAGCAGGAAAGGATTCGGCTGCCTAATGATGCACTGCTTACAGTTTTTTCCCCCTTATCTACAGATATGAAAGCATTTCAAACAAATATCAGACAAAGTCACAAACCATGCTATTCTCTCCACAGTTGGGCCGGATTTGCACCAACATTCAACTCACTGGTCATTTTCTCTTTCTCTTTGTGTTTTCCTGGTGCAGGCAGCTGATTTAAAACCCATAAAAGCCTGTTTACCACTGCTATTCACAGATCATCTGCAGAGCATGAATTATTAATTCGACCAGAGCATCTTCTTCTCCCTCTTCTTTTCTCGCTGTTTAAAACACTCTTCCGTAATGTCATGCAGAGGCGTTAGTCATTACTCAACTATCTGCAAAGCAGTGAAGGCCCGAGTAAGAAATTTAGAATATTATTTACTCTTGACAAATCAGTTTATCGAAATTAATATATGTGGAACTAAGTGAAATAAAGCAGAAAAAGACAAACAGAATCCTTTGAGTTTAGCCAACAGTAGTTTTATACTTATTTTGCTGCTTGGTGTCTATTAAAGTCTGTTTTTTTCCCCCCCTTCCATTTGCAACACAGTGGAGCGGTGTTAATTAGGAATTATCAGAAATTAATTAAGATTTAAATAAGTCCCAAGGTGAAGAACTTGCTTATTACAGTACCATGTAAATATCCTATAATCCGCTATAACACAGAACCCGCCAAACACTCTAAATATTAAGATGCACAGCAACACTCACTGGTCACTCACATTAGCTGCCATCTAACAGCTGCATGGAATGACATGAGGATGAGACGTGCTTTGCACAAGTGTTAGTGAAACGTTTTCCACATTTGTTTATTCTACAAATGCAATATTCAATGAAACAAAGTTGAAAATAAATTATTGTAAATGCAGAAGTTCTCACAGCTCTTTTATGTCCAATGTTTTTTTTTATTTTTTATTATTTTGTTGGTTATTAAAATGTGTTTCGTCTGTTCTTAGCAACAACAAATGACAACCTTCTTCAACAATCTTGCTGTATTTAGAAAAATCTAATGAGAGCGTGTGTCCCAATCTGTCTTGGGGTAAAACGTCACTCTATTAAATAAAAGGGGGAAAAAAACATGTTTGATTAAAAAAACAACTTACAACTAACCTTTTTCACCTTAAAATATAAATTTTAAAGGAAAAATTGTGTCCTCCAAAACCTTTGGGACTGTGGCTGCAGCATAATCTGATTCTACACTGTATTGACTCAAAGGGGTGAACAAAAACATGCACCTCATTTTGTAGTCAAAGCCTTCAGGGGGTGTGAATACTTTTTCAAGGCAGTATATTGCACAGGATCAGTGAAGTCTAAAATAATGAGTTATAGGAATTAAACAGTAAGCGTGAAGAGAAGCAGTTGAGATTGTGGTATCATCTGCTAATGAACAGGTGAGGAGATCAGTGCAGGCGCCGGATTACACAGTATCACGCAGCGCCACAAATCCCACATCAGTCATCCATCCTGTGCTCTGTGGCTTCTTTGGCTAATGGACAAATGCCAGTGACACGATTTCCTGTTGTTTAAAGCTTGTATAATTTGCAACTACTCCTATCTGGCTGTTTCAGGAAGTAAAAAAAAAAAGAAAAAGGCACAGACTGATGATGTCACCGAAGCGTGCTTTTTAACTACACAAAAGCACGCTGGGCATCACGTCCAGGGCTTTCCTTCTGAGATGGGTTCAACGTTACTTAAGGATGAGGAAAGAGACTCAAGGTTAATCAGTACATGAGGAAATGTGCTGCCTACCTTGTAAAGGAGGGGGGCCTAATCTGTCTTTTTTTATTTTTTTCTCTGGTGGAACATTATGTGGTAGACAACCAGCAGAGCAGTGTGACAGTTTACATCCAACATCTCTGTCTCACCCATCATGGATCTCTGGGGCACAGGCCAAGTCCCATGGAGATCTGGATGCCCGACATGAAGTCGACAGCAGCTCAGGCTCCAATCACACAACAGAGTCATCTTTCACAGATGCTGCGGCACACTGACACAGCAGTATTCCCTGTAATAAATGGGAAATGAGAGTGCAGAGCCGGAGCTGGCTGGCCTCTAAAAAACTTTTAGCATCAAAGTCACCTGTGTCTTTTGTCACTGTTCTTGTATTTTATTCGTACAATTTCTGTTGGAGTATTTTTTTTACAGTAACAAAAAGCAACAGGAATAGCTTGTCTAGTATTTCTATGATGTTTGGGAACTTTATGCCTCTTGAATTAAGTCCATTTGATTTAGATTTTATGTGACAGATGAACATCAAGTAATGAATAATTTGTACATTGCAACTCATAAAACGACATCTGAAAGCAACTGTTTAAATGGGTTGAATATAAATGCTTAACTTTCCTTCTAATTCACTTTCATGCACAGTTTTGTGTTGCTCTACCATATAAAATGTAGATAAAACACTAAAATTTGAGGTTTAAATGTGAAAAATTTTGAAAAATTTTAAGTGGGTACAAATACTTTAAAGAAGGCAGAAAAGTGATTCAATTGAATGATGCATACTTTTCTTGGATGGCATTATAATTATTTAGAACTGTGGCTACAGCATAATCTGATTTTACAACCTATAAAACCACCTACCAATTCATTAGTCTTGCTTTGCTTCAAAGCTCTAATTCTTATAGCTGGATTACCAGCAGCAATTAGAACAGCATTAATACCAGAGCATCATGTGGTGCTGTTCTTGTCTATGACACATTTGACCTTCTGGATGCTGTTTTGGGAAAAGAGATGAGCCACATAGCTTTGCAATGATACCAAAGCGAAATAAACAGGAAGTTGTGTAACTGCAGCATAGCATGCCTTCCAAACTGAGCAGATTTTCTGCATTCTAACCTACTGCTCTGACCCCCCTAAGCCAATAAGGCTTTCATTATGTGGAGGAAGCGTTCTGTGAGACTGGGGAATACCAGACTAAGGAATGTTAAGCCCGCTGCTAAAATGGCTGAAAGATTTTTTTTTCTTCCTCTTTTTCCTTCCCTCGGTGCTGTTTTAGGAAGCAATCTGGTGTTTGCAAATTTGCATTTCTTTGTTGGAGAGACTCATTAATTTGAAATGATTGTGAAAACTGTGCCATTTGTTCCACTCTTGTGAGTTTTAATGCACCCAAGAGGCAGGAATTTTGCACAAGGGAGCGATCATCAGAAACCAAACTAACACTTGGCTTCTTATCACACATGTAGGTGCAGCATGGAGGATGTAGTCAGATACATGGTATAGTTAGGTGAAACTATACATATAATTTCTAATATTTTAATACATATTACATAAACTATATGTATGGCATACTGTGTGTTGCCATCACAACTAGTCATTAAAAAACATGCAATGTGAAAAACTAATTTTAAACAATTCAAAAAGAAGTTTCATTTACCAATGAGAAATAAAATCCATGTTATTGAAACTGTCGATTTATTTAAAGAGTTGATAAAGCTCAAACAGGTTATCAGATGTAACCTTGCAATGAGATCATATGCTGTAGGTGGAGTTTTATGGAAATTAACATTGACATATATGCAGGTGAAAACAGAAAGTAGAAAGTAGTGTTCTTGTTCGCACTACGAGTGAAAATGCTCTAGTCTAATGCTCTACTCTTAACACTACAATGAGAGTGACAATAAGATCCTGCCAAATTATTATGGGAGTTTGATAGATGATAAAAATAAATAGCTCTTTGACAAAATAATATACAGCAGGCGTGTAGAAAATATAGCTGCAGAGCTTTGAATTTCAGCAACCATTTAATCTTAGGTGTCATCAAAGTAAAGCCAGGGACCGAAGAGCCCACACACCGCCTTTATCAAAGCAATTTACTCACAATCCTACCTGGGCTGAAAATAGACCAGTAAAGCACATTTTGCTGCTTAACTACACAAAACCGAATATTCAGCATATCAGCTTTTGATACGAGTAGCAAGTTATCAAATTACCTCGGCACTCTCACTGTATTTTGGGTCTCTTAATACAATACAGCTAGGTAAATTGAATAATTTGACCATTTATATTTTACTCTTGGGAAGCAAAAGTAATTTATTCACATTGCATAGAAGCAACTCAATTTCTACAAATACAGCAGATGGTTTTTTGCAAGACAAAAATCTTTTGCTTTTAGAAACGTCGCCTGATTCTTCATTACAAAAGATGAACACTGTCTATAAAATGGAAGCTGCTACATATTCTTAAGTGAAAAACGCCCATGTCGCTCACTCATCCAGGGAGAAAGTACAGTTAGGGTAGGCTACCCTAACAGAAAACAACATGAAACCAAATCTTAAGACTGGCATGACCTTGATAATTGAGGATGTTCAGTGACAGCATTTGGTTGAGTCCCAGTCAGCAGAATTAAATTACACTTCAAATTTGACCTAGAGGCTAAGCAGAGCTGCACAACTAGTTTTTATCATAACTAAAGCCATCACTCACAAGGAAATTAATATGTTACCTCTTAATTTCTTTATATTATGTGCAAGTCATTATCATTCTGTAGGATCATTAATAAAAGTTCTACAAGTTGTTAGGTTATACACACAGAGCTTCACACAAGCTTAATATGATGTTTATTTAAAACCCCAAGTATTAATAAAGCACTTTCAACAGGATATTGCCTCTGTCACTTCTCTTATTATTCTCATGTTATTAACTATGGATTTAGCAATCAGTATATTCAGTCTAACATTTTATAACGAGCAGTCAAGGAGCTACAATAGGTGTTTATATGGAAATAGTACAGAAAATTACTTTTAAAACCAAATTATTCTAACCAGAATAAAGGGAATTACACACAATGGGAAATACTGCATGAAGAGCAAAAAGTGCCACAGCTTAACAAATCATGAGTATTTGTGAAATACAATTTCTAATAAATGAATGAAAATAATTATTTCATCCATGATCAAAATGAATTGTAGGTGTAAAATTAGTTATCAGATTATAACCTCAAACAAAAAGTTGATGAACATTACAAAATAAATGGCTTATGATTTTTTTAAGAGATATGGGTGCATGAGATTTTGCTCAAATTGTTTCTCTTGTGGAGATGATCATTTAAAAATGTATTTTGAATTTCTTCATAAAATATTGATTTTTTTTATAGAGTTTTATGGTTTGGTTATATGCAGCCATTATTTGTTAATTTGCTGTGGAATATATGAGCATTGAAATAAATTTTTCCTAATGTAGACACGGTCACCATAACATTTCAAGATTTTTATGATAAATTATATAATTTGTAGTTATTTCAAAAATTTGGCTCTACACTGTAAATATTTTGAAATTAGGGTTTATAGTTTGAGGCCTTTTGATAACTATTCATATTTCTAGCAAATTTTGTTTGGTTTTGTATTCCTATTCACTGAGTAGGAATTCAGCACTCATGTTAATTGCTGATAATTTAAGCAAAGGTTCAACTTTGAAAAGTGTAGGAACTGCCTGGGTTAAAAGAACTCAACATTTGCAGATTAAACTTAGTTTTGGCTGAAAAAATTCTGTTTCGTTAAGTGAACAAAACGGCTTGGTCCAGGAACAGAGATTCACCTTCCAGAGATGCTGCCTGCTATGTTCGAAGGTTAAAGAGGCATCCATGTGTGAAACTGGAGGCTACTGCACTGAATTTAAAACTGAGTATCAAAATATAGAGAAATAAAACAAGTATCTGAACCTCAACAGGACACATTGAAAAGATAAGACAACATTTGCACTACTGAGAGGCAAAATGCTGATTCAATAAATTTCTCATGAATTGTTTTCTGCCAACTCTGCAGGTGTGTGAAAGATTCTTCTCTCTTTCTGGGCCATTTAAATGAATCAGTGTCATGCATGGCCGACGCCATCAAGACTCGATGAATACTTTTGCGCATGATAAGCAAAGGTAGGGAAGAGGTACCGGTGAATCCATTAGCTCTGCTATGTTTCACTGACTACATTGTTTTATTCAGTTTCCTGGCAGCAGGGGATTCCTCTACACACAGAAGAATGAAGGTGGTGAAAGGCAGGATAACGGACCACTCAGAGCTTTGAAAGGGGGAGCAAACAGCACAGTAGGAAGATGGCTGCTTGTTGCAGTAGAGTGATAGGGAGTGGGCTTATTGATCGAGAGAGGTTGGGGTCTTGAGAACTGGCAAGCATGCAACAGTTTACTGAAGATGATCCAGTTTTGCAGCCTTGCACAAACAAAAGCTCACAGAAGTAAATTTTTGCGTAAAGAAGTCATTGTTTTGTTGATGCCTCTTCAGCTTTCTAGCAGATACCTGCAGGTTTTGGGTCGATCCTTATACTTAGAATTGTAACTTTACCCACTTTGCCAAAATCTCAACTCTCATCCAACAAAGAACCATGGGAATGTCGTGCTGTTTGTTTTACAGTCAAATAAGCCATTTGGAATAACAAATATTTGGTGAAAAAACTATTTCAACAACTCGCATATAGAATATTCATAAACTGATGTGTTAAAGCCTTTATTTCTGTTAGATATGATCACTTCCTGCTTCCAGATAATGAAAACAAAATATTTAAGACTACATTATTGAATGAGACTAATATATTTTCCAAAAGAAATGTCAACTTAATGATAAGTGTGTGTCTTTCAAAAGGTACTTTTAACCTCACAAAGAAGTCTCATTACAACACACATTCTAACTGATTGAATATTAGATGCTAATACACCTTATTTGCTCTTGCCACTCCTCCTTAAATATCTTTAAAGAGGAAGTGATTAGAAAGCCAGGTAGATAGACAGAGCAGGTAAATTGGTGATTTGATTTTTGCCCATTATGATTGATAGAAGTTATGCCATGAAACACCTCAATTTCTCTCTGCTGTTTTCACCTCCTGTGGGGCTTGAGGTTGTAATACAGGTATTATTTGAGCTTTTCAGATGCTAATCAGCTGCTCCCAGTTGTAACCGCAATACCTTGCTGCCATGATTACGCATCATAGCAACTGTTCAAACGTAAAAAGTAAGAAAAACCTTCCAGCCGCACAGCATCCACAACCGGAGGTAATAATTTTCCAAAAAAGCACCCCCAAAATGATGACAAGATGGGGGTGTAAGAATACTCAGAAAATTTTATATTAGCCTACAATCAACCTCAAAAGGTAACATTTATAGCATCATTTTTAACAAATGTTCATCGAGATACCAATTGCAATCTTCCCCTTTATCCCCCAACCGGAAATATGATCATTAAAACAAGAGTCTGCTATGAAAACGAAAAATTAATACACTGGCACTGGATTGATCATGCAACATGCTGAGCTGAGCTTTAAGGAGTGCTCTTGACATTTAATGTTCAACTGGAGCGCTGATTGTCCAGCCTGCGTCTGTGTGTGTCTCTCTCGCGGTTATTGCCCAGGTTTAATGACGGCAACATGGGACAGAGTACATTAGTGGAGAGTTGAGCGCTTCAAAATGTCAGGCTTATCAGAGAAGAAAGACGGTGGTTGATAAATATCAGATACAAATTCCAAAAGCTAATGAGAAATATTCAAATGAACAGTTTTTCCAAAAAAAGAAAAAAAAAGAAAGAAAGTTGCAACAATTCATTACAGCCGTTGGAGACATTTGATGAAATTAAATTTTCTTTGACAAGCAGCACAAGGACAAGTGCTGTGTAGTTCATCATTTGAACAGTGTTCTCTCCTGGGCTCGCTAATCTGTCGAGCCATTTACCACAGACAGATGAAACAAAATTAAAAGTTGATGAAAATGAACAAGGGAGAAGTGAGAGTGGTGCAGCCGGAAAAAAAGGTCAGTCGGAATGATGAACTCTTTAGGTCAGGTAGCATCAAACTAAGCATTGATCACACCCTCTGCATGGACGCAGCTAATCAAGCTGGTGTCTCTGTCTAGTAAACCTACAGCCCGATGCATGCTGATGACATCTCCGCCTCTCTGCAGCTTCAAGCACACACAACATGCACGCCAGAGTCCATTTTTAAATGTGGTCAGCAATCTGACACACTACAGTTTTTATTGCTGAAGACAGCAGCTACAGGATGGGTGTCAAAATCCTAAATGGGAAAACTGTGGGTCCTAAATGAGGCATTATTAAAAGAATTTGGATTCCTCCCACTGCATCGAGGGAGGCGGGAGAATAATATTTTATTTAGAGTTTAATTGCAGTTTCTGGCCTTCAATACCCCATTGGACAAACTGTAATGAAACCTATTATGATCAGATGGTCTTCACCATCCTCTTTGAGTGAGCATTTAGCAAAGACTTGACTTTTTCTTCTTGATGAAAAAAAAAAAAAAATAGACCAAATGCATGTCACAGAGAAAAAGCTTTACTAATTCTCTGTCCATACACCTAATGATATTTCTTTCGTTTCTAAGGCTTTCAAGAAGAAATGTTTTAAGGCTGCGAATAAAGTCCTTGGTCTGACTAAAATCAGGGAAAATGCCACCATGAAATTGAATCTCTTGATCTTTGAACCACTTCTCTTTGCCGTATGTCGGAAAGTCACTGTTCATTATCTTCTTTGATGATGTCTTGATACCGTTCTTTAGTCATGGTATGGTTTTAAGGAAGACTTTGTTGGATAGATCCAACCCCATACTTTGGGTCTTGAATCTCTCCATCAGTTTTCTTTGGGGCAGAACATTTCTCTGCTTGAAGTTTTCACAAACAGCAACATTCTCACCTCTTAAGTCCTATTCATACAAAGCAATAATACAAAAGAGTGTTTTCTTGGAAGTAAGCATAGCTGGAAAATAATTACTTTAAGCACTACTACCTTTCAAAGCAAGCAGACCAGAAATGGCTTAAATTGCTCAAGCAGGAGAAGGAACCAAGTGACTTTCTCTACTCATTATAGCTTGTCGTGCTGTGAAACTTTCACAGCAGGATCTGTTAAGGGCCTGGTGACCGCTTGCTTCCTGTCCAGCCACACTTGTGAGAAATTAATCACAAGAGCAGCCTTAGACTTCAACCTTTGTTAGAGTGGAAAGCCTGCGAGCAAAAAGGCCAAGCACACCTAGCATCCTGAAGGAGCGACCAGACTCTAGACAAAAAACATAAAGGATCTAGAGTTTGTAAAAAGGTCAGCTCTACAAGAGGAAGATGAAAAGAAAGGCTGTTGTGACATCACTCTTTATAAAGTCAGCCTTATCCGTTTTATTCATAAAGGAGGAGATAACAATACAGAGAAACGAGACCGCCCGTGCAGCGGTTGTCAAGAGGAGGGAGACGTGCGGCAAACGACATGACACGCTTCCAAAGGCAAGCTGGCAAAGACAACAAATCCACCCACATCTTTATCTGTGATCAAAGGAAAGATTTATGATTCGCTGCATTTGCAATCAACTCTCCTTCCCTCTTCCTCCCTGCCTTCCCGCACATTATCTCCGAGTTAAGGCTATCAGGGCGAATTTGCCAGCCGACACATTTGACCATCCTCCAACGCGTGGATGAAATTTCCCAAGAGTGACACTTTCATCAGGCCACTTACTGTCTTGACCTTCTGCAACTTGTGCCCTCCGAGTGTCATAAACACAGCTAAAGTGGCACTCCAGCTATTTGTCTCCCTTTGTGCTTTGGACTGGCAGCAGGCTGGGTGAAAGCAATTTATAAATCGGGTGAATTTATAGAAAAGCAGAGTTGCCAGATGACATTCCTGATTTCTTTGTGTAAAACACAACTAATCCTATTTTAATTCTTAAATGAATGAAGTTCTGCTGCCTTTACCTTGATCTAATACTTCTCGCTTTCAGAACGCACCGTCACCTAATTAAGATCAAGATGTTTGATGAGGTTTATCTGAGGGGGTTCCTTCTCCCAACCAGATGCACCAGATGGTTTGATACACGGAAGCATCTGCTTCATGATCCATGTAAAGGGGCCTAAACCCACTCTAAAATACATTCCTGGTGACTGAAATCATTATTTACCTTTCGCCGGTGATAATGAACAGACTTTAAACATTAAATTGACTAAATGGTGCCAATAGAGCAGGTTGGTGAGAGTAAGAAAGGTTAGACAAAGACGGATAAAAACACAACCCAGCATTGAAATTGACTATCCAGTGCAAAGTTTAAAGATTCTATAATACATTTTAAAAAGAATATTTCAAGAAAACAGTTTGAATCAATTGTGATATTTTTCTAATTCATAAGGGCACAACAGGCTACCTCACTAATATTTAATTCAATGCCATTTAGAAAACTGCACCTTTATCTACACACCTTTTGTAATCATCAACAAGCCTCTGGTATAATTCTGGAAGTATATGAGTTCTGACAATTTTAATGAGTTTGCAACCTTTTGATGTGTGTTTGGAAATGTTTTGTTGAAATGCCCATTTGACCCAAACCGTCAACTATATTGGTGGCTGCTGAGAATCGGGGGAATATTTTCTTTACATTTTATCACATTCTAGAATGAAGACAATTTCGAACCACTTTTTAGTCAACATTTTGTTATGTTCAAAATGACATCAAAAGACACATATATCTGCCAGGATTAACCAACAGCATATAATTTAAAACATACCTGTTCTTCCTTCATAGATGGCAAAGATCAGGACATTAAATGCATTAGAACAGCAAATAGAGGGGGTAGGAAAATTAGGGGCTCTGGGCTGTAATTATCTAAAGTTTATTTAGGCCGACAGGTTGATTAACGGCTCACCTTCATTCAAAGTGACAGCTTGGCAGAGTTTCAGCAGGAGGAGGAAAGACCTCTACGGCATTTCAGCACCGGCCACTGCTAATGCAGAACTCAAAATAATAATTTTCAGCTCAACAAAATCAATAACGAGTGAAATGAAAAAAATGAAAAAAACCCCAGCTTCTTTAAGGTCTCACATGCAGACTGTGCCTTAAGCTCAGAGGGATTTTTAAAATGGCACTCTTTTAAGCACAAATGCACTTCCTTTTGCATTAGGCTATAACTGTCCTAAAAGTTCAGATTGCTTTTTTAGCAGACTGGAACCAATCTACACAGCAGGTTGTTTTCCCCAAAGCCAAAGCCACACTATCTCTGTCTCACAAACACTGCAACAACCCACTATTTATGCCTTAATTCCTACACTGTTGCTGCAACAGCATACCACTGTAAAAAAACAGAGAGCATGAGGCATGTACGGACACATTTATGGAGATTTGCTGAGCATAAATAAATCAAATAGAAGTTGAAATCATTCTACTGCAAAATTATATCTGTATAATTAATACAACACAGGAAATGCCTTATATATTACATAAAAATATAAAAAAAGAGCATTGCACAGCAACTTTAATAGGAAAAAACATCAGCAGAAGTTCTGTGAATGATTGCTACAAGACATAGATGTACCTAAAGTACAGTGGAAGATTTTCAGCTCCACAACTTTTACCAAGAGATCTCAGAGGAAGAGATGAAAACAATAAAGAGAAAATAGTGTGTAAAATAAATATATGAATAACAGACATCCTGGGAGAAGCTGAGCTTAAAAGACAATCAACAATTCAAGCAAAGGAGCCAGACCAGATATTCTCTTGAGCAAGACAACAGATGGGCGTGTATGCTATGATTAAATAAACATGTCAACTTTAGGCCAGAAAACACAAACTCTGTTTTGTTGTGTATGTGATTGCAAGATGTGGCAGGCTTCTTAAAAATTAAAGACTGTTTGTGCAACACTTTCTTAACTGAGCACACATCTAGAAGGGAAAGAAGAGAGGATTACTTAACAGTGTGTCTAACTGGAGCTTCAACAATAATCCTGAAAGGAAAAAATGAGGCTCGATGGGTTCTAAATAAATATTTAATACACTGGCTTTGCTGCTTTAGTAAAAACTAAGTAAGGAGGACACAAGCTTAGATAATAGACTAAAAGGTCTTGATACTTTTTCTCCTTATAAAAAGAATGTTCGCTTTTTGGTCTATGTGTAGAAAGTAGGAATAATTTTTTTTAAATTACAAGCATTCCAGCTGGAGTGATACATCCTTCTTTGGCTCATCTATATAAATGCACAATGAGAAAAATAAAATTGAGATTTGTATGCATGGAAATGTATCTGCAATGGAAATAGCACTTTACTGTGAGGCAGAACTACAAGAACCACTTGCAAACCTTGACAGCAGACCATTAAACATTAGTTGCAGTTTAGAGATTGTTTACTCTGAAGTGGACTCTGGAGCCCTCAGTTCAACAGCTTTGTGTGAGCATATCTGTCCAACGTGGTTAAGTCAGCCCGTCAGAGTGACTGCACATGCACCGTATGTGTGCATGGATGCATCATTTAAACTCAGAACGTGTTAAGTGTGTGACTGTCAAAGCAAAGTAAATGTGTGACTGTCATTTGGACAGCCGAGACCCGCCACGTCCTGATGTTTGCACAGACGCCCACTCCAATATGTCCACGGAGCCATGAAAAAGCTGCTTAAAGGAAAACTATACAATGTTTTCTGCGAATGCTAATCTCTTGGCGTTTGAGCTTAGAAAGCCAAAGAGCCACAGTTATAAATATCTGCAAATACAAGTTTTCAAAAGCACTAGATAAAGGAGGAGACAACCCACCTAAAGTGGGATTTGAAACCATTTGTGGCCACTTGGTCTTATCTGATATCTATTCACTTTATCTGACACCTACAGCTGTACTCGGCCTTTAAGAAAAGCAGCAGTTCATGAAATGAAAATTTAGCCTTACAGAAGCAATCACAGTGAGCACAAATGGACAACTGACCCCTTTAATCCGACGAGGTTAATGCATTAGAGATGGAACACTTCCAAGCACTAAAATACACAGAAAACATTTTATGGAAGATTTATTTTTACTCGAAAGGCTTAAAAAGTCTATTTTTGAAACACTAAGACACAGCTATCTAAATTCTTACTAAGTAACGTTTGACTGACAACTGTACACAAGTTCTTGCAGATAACATAGATCTTCACGCATAAAAAAAAAAAGATATTTACTGTGTTTTAGTCAAAACTAAAAAGTCCATTCTTTTATTTCTAAAATTTTAACTTTGAACTAATGAATCTGACACTAATATATTTTGTGCTTGTCCTAATCTGAAGTAGTTCTGGTAAGAACTCCTCAATCTTTAACTGTGAGACAGCATCATTTCTATTGACTGCACATGCAAAGAGGGATGAGCAACATGGACCTAACATTCCAGTAACAATTTGTGGTAATTATGCCAATATCAATAAAAGTAATATTTGTAATCCCACTAATAAATTACCAATTATCTGATAAACTACTTCAGTTCAACAATTACATTATGTAGAGCAATTCCAACACAAAACAGCCCAAAGTATAACCGCATTTAATCATATTCTCAAAAATGGTAAATGGAAACAAAAGTTGAAAAACTGCTTGCATAACCTCTATCTCATAATTTCTAGTGCTTTATGTTGCATCAATTGTCAATCTTTTAAATAGCAATAAAATAACTGCTTGAAAAGAAAACATATTCGTCACTGGTTCATTTAAAGAACAAAACAAGCAAAGTTCAAACCAAAACCTTTTTTTTAATTGAGCTAAGAGAACAAGAACACATTCCCATTGATTTGAATCAGCAATCCATTGTGGCCTTTGAGAACCAATAAAGAAGAGCCAGTAGAGAGCAACAGCGGAGACTTAAAGCTCTTTCATAAATCAGCACAGATCCGTACAAACACAAGGCAGAGTTCCACGGGGTGTGCGACAGACAGCAAACACATAACTCCAGTGATCTTTGATGTTTAAGCTGCAGGAAAAACAGAAAAGAAGGATGACGATGGAAAACTTGAGGAGAGGAAACATACAAGTCAGGAGACCCAGGACAGATTTATAGGATGGGATATGAGGGCTAAAGAGAAGATATGATTGGCTGGCTGGGAGAGAGAGACTTGTTCCCTATTCCCCATCTAAGATCTTATTAGCTATGACGACAGGAGACTTTATAACAGCTGTATCACCCCGGGTCCTCATACATAGATCTTTGTGAGGCATCTCCAAGTTTTCAGTGTAAGAAATGTGGACAGAGCACAGCAGTTGTCTTTTAAAGATTTTTGGGGAAAGCTGGAGTATTTTTCACTCTTGATTCTCATGTTTATTTTGCTGTCATCTGTCAAGTTTGTCAGGAAATATTACCCTCCTTGTTGCCTGATTCACTGGCTTCCCTTTATACAAAAATGTCAAATATTATCTTTCTCTCTGTAGGGATTATTTGAGTCGAGCAGGCAGTGAGTCACATCCATGCACACTGATATCCTTACATAATTTAGGGCACACAGAAATTATATTTTTCTCCTCATAAGGTTATATTCATATTAAAATATATGCTAAATAATCAGCAATGATGACTGTTTTTAAAATAATACAATATTCTCCATTTTAAGCATTTTTATGCAGTCTACAATTTGAGTGAAACCTATTTTTTCCAACACATTTTGCCGTCCAGAAGTATAAATTGCAACAAAGGAATGGTTTCCTTCCAAATATATTCAATATACTTGGAGAAGTTTTGATTCATATGTAGAGAACAAATGCATGAACTTCTTTTTCAATTTGTATTTGGGGAAAACTTTTTTTCTGGGAAATTCACAAGTATGATCTATTTTATCCATAACATAAAAAACAATAAAACCGATTAAATATTATGAGTGTAATGTCTGAAAATGTGGTAAAGCTTGAGAGATTATCTTTCTGGTGTAGAGCATAAATAAAACAAGGGTTTGTTTTGAAAAAGCATGAAATGCATCATCAATTTATGAACAACTTCATTTTCAAAATCCAAAACACAAAGTTGTGATGAATGCAACACACTTTATATAAATATTAAGTTTGTAATGTGCTTGGAAAGGAACGCTTGTTGCCATAAACTCAAAAATATATTATCTTTAATGTGACAACTAATGGAATCCTTAGAACTAGAGCTTTCATTTTAAAGTTGTCACTTTGGCTTTTACTTTTTTTTTTTTTTTGTCTTAACTTCTAAAAGAAAGCTTGTGAATAAATAGATTTGGTGTAAATATCCACTGCTGGAAGAAATCAAAGTTGCAAATCGTGCGAATGCATTAACCTCGATTTTAACCCGAGAGATGAGCTTATTATGATAAACCTGAGCTGATTCTTATCCCAATAAAGTCGGTGAGTGGGTGAGTAAACACAGAGCGCTGCAGTTCAATATGATTTGATTTTCCTGGAACAACAGCAACATATCCTCTCCACAGCTCTAAAGTTTCCATTGTGCCTTTGTTTTTTCATTCTGAGGTATCATAGGCTTTCTTTTACCGTCGGTGGACATGCTGGAAGAGTGCCGTGTGCACTGTGGTCTGCCTGAGGGGACTGTGACTTCCCTACAGCCATTCCCTGTCACCGTATCCCATAATTGGCCCCCTGCTTCTCAGCGGAGAGCGTTCATGTATGTGTATGTGAGTGGGTGCCTGCGTGCTTGACTGTCAAAATCAGATGATGCACAGACGGGCACAACGGAGCCCTGAACTGCTATGAAGACATTCTGTCAGCTTAGAGGAGCTGGGAACTGCTGAGATAGTTCAATCTGGAAGCTTTTTCACAAGGTTAAAGTTAGGGGGGATTTTCAGTTGGGACATGCCATATCTGATTTCAGAGGAATAGTGCAGAAATAATGGATACAGAGGGTGAAAATGCACTGCGGAGAGCAAGATTTGGCTGGAAATGTGATACAGCAGAACAATTCTTTATCAGTTCAGAATGTGTGTTGCAATAGTGAATGAAACGGTTTGTATCAACATCGGGACTTTAATTTCTGGCTGTGGAGTATAGTGGGAAAGTGAGGGCCACCACTTTGCTTCCAAGTACACTGGGCTGAACGAGTGTGCAGGCCAAACCAGATAGATAAGAAAATGCAGCACGGTGTGTCCGGTGTGGATTTAATAATCTGTTTTCTGTGGATAAAGCGCAAACAGCTCATTCAGTGGAAAATAAGAAATAGCCTGGGTATATCTGACTTTCAAGCAAACTGAGTTTAAAGTATATTAGAAGTGTAGTTATAGCCCTTGAACTTCTTAGATTATATCATACCACAAATGGTTTTCTGTTGTTGTTTTTTTTTCTAAGAGACCAACAATAAGAGCCACACAATTAAGTAAAAGGAAAATGAGAATTTTCTTTAAAACATAAAACTATGGTTAATGCATTTTGATTTTGTATTCACCCCTCTTAGGAAAAGTGGTGAATATTTCTGACATAAAAGGAAAATGATTCATAATTTATTTATTTTTTGCAAAACTATCTGAAAAGTGCGTATTGGCAATTTTGAACTAGTTTTACATGTTTCCACAGTAATAACAGCATTCTGGAGTCATGTTAATTTCTTGTTGCTGAAAAAACAAAAAATAAAAATAGAGAAAATAGAAAATCAATCCATAAATATTAGAACACAACAAAAGAATGGACAAAAAGAACCAAACAGAAGAAATATATCATAGCTACTCCAACATTCTTCAACAATTCAATTCTAGTTGGTTCAAACATTAAGAAATGTGAAACAAATTAAAGGGCTGTGAATGTTTCATCAAATCTTTGGAAATAAAAATAACAAGAACAGAAACCAGAAAAGATGATAACACCAATCCACTCAAAATATACCCATTTTGTGATGCTGATAATTAGTAATAAAAAAAAAAAAAGCATTTTCCCCCTTTTATACTTTGAGACATTGTTCAAAGTAATCTGCAAAAACAGAAAAGCTGAATTACTTGCAGCTCAAAAACACACTGCATGCAAACTCAGCGTGACATGTGTAAGGAGACATAAAAAGCTAACTAATTTCAAACAGTCATGAGCCACAATGGCTGGCAGACACTTCAAACGGCAGATAAAACACTTGGGATCAAAGCAACATCCAAGATAGTTAGCCTGACTCACTAAAGATTCAAGCTAACTCAATTAGCCAGCCAAGTTACTGTACACGACGAGCTAAATAACTAATATAGTCGATATCAGTGCCAAATGTTTCATCACTCTCCTCCTATAGATCAATGCATTTGCATGTGGTGGTGACACATGTAGGGGTTTACAGGGCATGGCATAATACAGCACAATGTTTTATCTGAGAAAATTAAATAAAACGGCAAAATAAAACATCATTGCTTCCTACAAACACATCTGCCTTTTTTCTTTGGCTGCTCCCTTGAGGTCATACATCAGAGGTGCTGCTCCAACTGACAAGTGAGCAGCACCTCCGGGGGGAGATGGAGGTAGCTGAGATTTTCATTGCGAACACCTGACGTGCTCATCCTCCGGAGAGGTGAGACTGACAGTGCGAAAGCCTATAAGCGAAGGTGCTGCCAGATTATGCTGTTGCCCCGAGGAGCATTTCATCATTGGGGTCAGGAGAGGAGAGGAGCAGGACATGCTCAGAGATAGAGTTGATGTTTTTATCTAGTAGGTCAATTTAATAAAATAAATAACAATGGACACGATTTGAACAACCCAAGAGATGTGAAAAATCCAACATCTTCTCTGGACAGCCTAGAAAAAAGATGAGGCAATTCTGAAGTCCAACCAGGGAATAAGCTAATGCATTAGATATATTATGAATAACACAACATTGTTTCATTACATTTTTAAAGTAGCATATCAAATCAACTTCATCTCATAATCAGTAGAGATGAATTAAATCTAACTTGACAACCATGAATGTGTATCTCAAGCCCAAAGTAAGGCAAATGCATGAAACCAACATATTACCAAGAATATGAACTGATGCAGATATATTGCTTGTATTAAAACACATCCAAAGCACCAAACTGCAACATAAACCATTATTAATTCAGTGAATTTCTATCCTTCATCTTACATTGATGCTCATTCTGTTCTCCTTTTGTGAACAGCTCATATTGGGAACAGAGAAAACAGCTATCTGAGAGGGATGAAAGTTTTATTGATGTGTTTTATGTTTTATCAGCAGCAGCCATATCCACAACTTGCTGATACAACCCTGTAGGTGGCTCCTTAGGGTTCACAGGCTAATCGCACCAGCCGCTGCAAACCTGTCACAGGAAACTTCTACGATATGCCAATCTCATGAAGAATGAGGTACTTAATTACATATATTTGCTATATATTAATTTATGTAGCTTTTCTCCCCACACATTTTGTGTAAATTGCAGCTAAATTTACAACAGAGACGCATAAACGACAAACAAGGTTTCACTGTTTGAAATGACCGTTTTCTAAAGGAGGACGAGGAGTAAAGCAATTTTTTGAAACTTGACTTTATCCATTATCGAATGTTTCGTTTGCATGCAAACTTAGGTTAAAATGATCTGACTTTTTCTGCTTTTTCATTATGAAAACAGAATTAACAAGACTTCCAATTAGCTAACCATGCTTCAGAAGAATGATTTACATTACGTTTTATGCTCTGTCAGTCATCTGTGAAAGTATTAGAAGTGTGCCTAGGGAATCGACAGACATATACGATAGAAGTGAGGCGTAGGCGCACAGAGGGGATAAAAGCAATTGAGAAGTAGATATTCTGAATAACAGTGCATGAAAATAAGATCGAAGGTAGAGGAAAACAAAATGTAACAGGAGAAAAAGGGTGAAACCATCATTTTGGAGTAATATTTGTAAATTAGACAAGAGCAGAGTTTACAGATTTGCACTCAACCTCTCTTTTCAGCTGACACAGGGAAAAAAGCTACACTCTATATTCGCATAACGAGACCAGTGGACCATCATTAAAATCCAGGGGCCGCAGACAAACCAAGCTCCACCTGAGTGTTGGTTGGTGTTGCCCCCCAGAGAAACGCGCCTTGTTTAACCTGCTCCTCTTCTGTCAGCACTTTCATAAATAATTCACAGAGAACTCTGGGGCAAGGGAGCCGTAGAGTGAACACTGCTTCTCTCCTGTCTTTCCCTGCATTATTTTATTGCCATATATTTGCAGAGCACAAACAAAATGCGTTCATTTGCATAGGAAAAGACCTGCGGGTGCAGGTCATCAGAGCTGCCCGTTAGAAGTGAATTTGAACAGTGAGGGAAGGAAAAGGAAACTATTCTGGAAAGCATGTTCACACTCTAGTTTATTCTGTTTGCTAAATTCATACAAATACTGATGTTTTCAGCTCTATTCATCAGTGTGAATATATCTAGAGAGCAGGAAATACTAAAATCCTCCCAAATGGTGTATGCTTGACTTTTAAATCATTGGTATCTGTCATGAATCATTTCTGTTCTCTATTTTAGTCTTGCATCCAATCTTCTGCAACCTCTCAATGTTTTCAGATAGGTCAGAGAGGCTCGGCCACATTGCCCTTGTTTAAATGCCAACACATCAACAGACATTTTTATGCTGGGCTGGTGCAACAAGCAAACAGCGCTTCTGAATCCCAATGGATCAGCAGCACTCAGCACTATAGATGTCCTCACAATAGAAGCTAGTTTTTTTCCTGTTCCACATGTACTGACTGGGAAATGAACACTGAAATTGAGGAAAAAGTCAAATATATACATTCTAGTTACTCCATAAAATTTGGAAAATGTTCAATTTGCTAATTAATTTGTCTAAAACAAGTGCACAACATATATGTATATGAAAAACGCAGCGTGCTACATTTAAATATTTTTTTAAATCATTTGCTTTTTTCTAGGCTTATAGCTAAGGTTTGACAAACTTGAGAGTAAAACATAACAGCATAGAGGTCAATATTCTAGTCATTATTGATAAAAAATTATGTTGCCAAGTATCAGCATCTGTTATATTTTTCTTCAGTGTTGCCCCAGTTGGGTTTCTTGCATGAATGCTCCTGCCACAAAGGATGAATGCACAAATATGCATGATGCTACGCCACAAAATTAAATTTTTGTGTTGTAGTGTTTATCCTGCACACTTCAGACTCTTAAACACTACATGTCAGTTTTTGTTTGGATCATTTACCAGTAGTCCAGCAAAAACTGGGTCATGTGAAGCCTGAATGGCTTTATCAGAAACCTAATCCCAGAACTGTCCTCTCTCAAAGTCCTTTTTTCTCCAGGATGACACCCTGTCTTTTTTACTGAGTCATCAGGGAAACAATTCTAGCACCATCAATGGAGTCATGGAAAATAAATAAATGAATAAAATATTACTATTGGTTCTTCCATTTGATATCTAAGAGAAATTAAAAGCAGGTTCAGCTAGCTTAAAGCATTTTATGAATTTATTAATGCAAAGGTGGAAACCTAACTTGCAAATCTTAATTTGCAAGATACACTTCATGAAATTACGCAAAGACGACTACACCAGGATAACTCAAAATGATTGACAGGGGATAAGTCTTTCCCTGTATGCCAGCAAGATTTGGGTTGGCAAAGTAAGCTGAAAAGCCACAAGACTTTTTGTACAATGTCCTTTGGAAAGATGAGTCAAGGTATCTTGCAAAAATATAACAACCCTACTTTGTATGTAATATATCAAAGCAAAAAAAAAAAATAGAAAAAGATTGAGAACAGAGGTGGAGTGTGAGTGATTTGGGCTTGTTTTGAAGCCACAGATGCTTGCCTATTTGTCTAAAAATAACTTTAGATGAAACTACATATTCATAACAAAAGACTCAATGATTTGCAATGGTTCAGGAAAAGTCAAGATCACAACTTAATTGAAATACTGTTCTGGCACTTCTAGGATCTGATGCACTATGCACATGTCTACTGCTGTGAAAAACTCAAAGAAATGTCCTAAAGAAGAATAAGACAAATTTCCCCAACCAGAAAGTAAAAAACTGAGACACTCCAGCAGAAAAAACACACAATTTCATTGCTTTTCCGAACACTGGTTGAATTTGTTCTTGAGTCATGAAATGAGCTCATCTTATTCAAATCCACATGTTAACACACTTCCTACTACAAGCTCCTAAGTTCTACCCTCTTTTCCCTTATTTTGTTTGACTGCATATTAGATCTAAGGTTTCTCCTGTAGATACCATGGAAGACCCTAAGCCAGAGACAACTAAACACTGTTTTTATTCTTTAGTATGCACCATAGTTGATCCTACATGACAAAAAGTGGAGAGGATGAGGCGTCAAATTGGATGCATTTCAGAATTGCACCTTTATTCCAAAACTCAAAAGTGTTCCTTTAGAATCTATGATGTGCATCATGTTTGATAAATTTCTAAATCTGTGAACTTCAGCTTCACACACACAATGACAAATGCGCGTTATCACACAAATCATTCAATTACTTAGTGTTAAATGATCTTACGTTTCTAATGTCTTAAACATTGGAGGGCTCATTAAGCACATTGTTCTAATTTGTCTAATTTGATTTCAATACACAATGAAATTAAACTCTATTATAGACAATCAAAGTGAAAATTACACATTTACATGTATTTTAGCAGGGCCACATTATATACTTAATCCCAAAGCATTTTTGCATCATATTTTTGCAGAAAAAGAAGATACTGCAAGCAATGAAAAATTTCTTCCCATAAGAACCTAAAATTAGAAAACACTCATCTTCAAGAGGCAGAATATACATAACCTGATTCACTGGTAGACACTTGCATATATAGTCAGCAGCGTCATTTATCAACCTGATAAATGGGTGTCGTATGTTCTTTACAGACACTTCATAAATGACTGATTCTTTCCAGTAGTAACTGCCTAATGAGATGTAGTGGGTACAACCAGCCCCTACTGGTGCCTGAAAGGTAATTAAGATCTTTGTGTTCTGTGTGTAACAAGTTACAAAACATGCTTCAGCTGCTAATGATGAGCCATTGAGTGAAGAAGACAATTCCTCTCCCAAGCTGTTAATAAGCGAGATCCAAAGACGGGAATTAAAGCAAAAAAGTAAGAAATGTGCAGTTTACTCTCGAACCACCGGTGCCTCTGCCAGCATACAGACCCCTAGAGAGCAATTCAAGAATTTAATACTAACAAGGTCAGCACGTAGATAGACAGAACTACTTCCCCCTCCCAGGTTTTATTACAGTAATGCATTTAGACAACTAGCCTTGTTTCTCCAATATTAGCTTGTATATCTGAAGCCTCGGGGAGTCACAGCCGTTTACCATGAAGCGTTTAGTCCTTCACAAAAACTACACTGGGTTCTTTCTTTGTATTTAACATCACTGTGACCCATTAGTTGTTCTTTTCCATGCACAAACCGACCTCCGTATTTGTTATCAGGTCAGAGGTTTGAAAAGATGACGCAGCTGTGGTATAGAAACAAGACAAACAGCTACTGGGATTTGATCCGATTTCACGGTGGAGCAGAGGTGACTGACAACTTGTAAGATCCATCCTCAGTGCATGCTAATGGAGGCTTGGAATATCACAAAGAAATGAATTGGGTCTCCTAGGGTTTATGTTTTTTCTTTTTTCTTTTGGGCAAATTGCTTTGAACTACTCTTAAAAGAAAATCCCTCTGGTCATGCCAAGAATAAATGCTGTGGCATCAGTGGATATTTCTTTTAGATGCAGTAAAGAAATAGCCTCAACAGCTCATTCTGATTTGCTTTGTACCTGTATTTCATAAGTAGTATTAAACAAATCAAAATGTGTTCTAGGTACCTTACATGGTAAAAAGCTTTATACAATGAGAACTCCTGTTGCAGGCTGAAAAAAAACATTCATTTTCTTTAGCCAAGATTTTTCCTTTCCACATGGGAAATTGTAAATTCTAAGTTTTCTGAAATTTCAGGTTTTGCATTGAAATGCAGAAAAGGATAAATCATTGATTGAACGTTTGAACGTATCAACCGAGATATAATCCATTATTTATAACCACACGTATTTCAACCTGGGCTGCAGCACGATGAAAGCAACGTTAGTCTGCTATTTTAAAAATCTGTATGTTGAAACTCAACTTCTAGTTTAGACAATCCTTAGCCCATCAGCTCAGACAAAAAAACAAACTTAAGGCAACTTCCAGCCTGACCCCTTTACTTGACAGTCCAACTGTTTTTGCCAAAGGCTTGGTAAATCCTTCAGGCATATCCCTGATACTCCTTATCACTCTTCTTACCCTCTCCAACCAGGCCTTATCTCCTCTAGGACAGTAATTAACAGGAATTACATAGCGTTCCTATCTGCTGAGCCCACCTTGTTACTGTGAGAACCCTTTCCCATTTAAGGCCTTTCTACTGAAGATTGCCCTTGGAGAGGGGGTCCTCAATCAAGAAGTGCCACACAACTGTTGTACTCCTCAGTGGAGCAATGTACAGTTGTGGAGATAAAGGCCAAATTGGGAAGAAGAATGAGATCCAGCAATATCTTGTAGTTTGTGTTAATCCACAAATATATCAGCGACTCCTACCTTGTTTGTCATAAGTGATGCATTTCTAAATGTGTGTGTGTTACATAAGCATTTGTGGTTTCGATAGTGACGATATTGTTGCTCTGTCAGTAGATTTGACTGTGTGGTTGAAAGAAATATTTTGGGTAAGTGGTTGGTTTGGGAGCTGGGAAATCGATCAGCCCCAGAAACTTTACCAGCATCAATTGTTAATTAAGATAGGACTTATTTTTAAAATCATAGGTACCTGACAGAAAGAAGAAAAAAATCAATATAGAGGCTCATAGCTGTTCCGTTTTTTTTTTTTTCTTCTGAGCCTGCACATTCTAAATGTTTAACAGCATCCTTGAGAAAAGCCTCCTCTCTACTTCTGTTTCCGTGGCAACTGGCATGCATTGGAATTGATGACATCTCCTGATCGCCCACTTACTTTGCACTAAAAATGCTCTCCCAGTGAACTTCGCGAATACCGTTTCCCCTCACAGAAAGAGGACGCCACAGAGGACAAGGTTTATTCATTCGGCCTGTAAAGTGCTTGTGAAGCTTGAGATGCTACGTTTGGGTAGCCTTGAAAATAAAGAATCGTCAGCTTCGAACTTCAAATAATGAGGAAATAAGTCTAACGAGGTCCAAATACGAGTCTGTGTGCCTGTGGCGCTCTGTGTAAGTTTTATATTTATGAATCAGGCACCCAGCATGAAACATTATCTATTAAACTCCTGCTGCCAGCAGCGAACTTGGAGAACTCTTGTCATTATTCAGACGTTCCAGTTAAACGTTTTTGTCTAACAGTGTGCCCATCCCACTCGCTTTCATTCACCTCCTTAATTAACATAGACGGGCAGCCAGACAGCTCCAAAGGCCGAAACCTGAGGCAAGACCAGTTGCTGTCACCTTGTTACCACTGTAATGGGTTCAGATGAGGTCCCCTGACACAAGGGGAAAGGAAAAATGAATTCATGAAGCCTGCCTCACATACTCCCACTTTGCCTCTCTTACCTTTCCTTCCACCATTCCACCTACAGAAACTTGTTTAAGCCAATGGTCCTGCACAACAACAAAGCACCCGTTTCATTCTGCTTCATTAAAACCATAACACATTCCTACTTTGACCATTGTAATCCATTAACCATCAGCCACAACTTATTAGCTACTGGGTTGTGTTTGTCAGGGTTGTAGCAAAATACATATCCAAACACTTGAACGCTGTTTGGTGAAGCCATCAGCATCAAGACGACCATGGCAGACCTGTTTAAACATTCACTCAAGTGCTATTACCTTCGACAGCCAAAGAACTGCCGAGGCTGGATGCTCTGTCAGAGAGCTGGATGTCATACATGTGTGCAAGAGCTAGACTTTGTGCTGTCAACCCAATTAGGGCTGCCCAGGCACAAACTGACTGCATTCTGTTGGCTTGAAAGAGGTCAGGGAGCGTATAAGACAGAGGTATTTTCCCAGCCTGGCAACATAGAGACTGAAAATGTTTGGAGACTCAAAGGCAATGTGGCCTTTTGAAACTTAAGCTATCAGGAGTGGATGTGCAAATAAGAAATTGTTTGGAAAGTCGACAAGTATTGACCAAGTTAAAACATGTTGAAAACCTTAAAATAGTTACTTCATCCAAGGCAGAAAAAGTCCAGAAAGGCCTCATTTTCTAATTATACATTCAATGCACTCTTATTTGTTTAATCCAATTATTTAGTGATCCTCCATTCTGCATATTTTTCCATTTCCCTTATCCCACACTCAATAATCCTTAACCCTCATGAGCCCGCCTGTGATTCCATGAATGCCCAGAGAGTAGCTGACCCCCTGAATAATGCACTCAGATCAATTCTACACACTCTGCACATGCATGCAAATCTGCATTTCACAACTGTAAATCTCCATGTGGCCACATGTCCGATACTGTAAACATCAATGGGGCGTGTGTCTTGAAAGTTCAATTAATAAAAAAATAATAAAATGTAAACTTTCCAGACAAAGAGTTGCACTTCAGATAAATACGATACTTACATTTACAGAACCTTGCTAAAAAACATGCATAGTAGTGCATACATGTGAAGTGAAGGCAACATCTGCTGCAAATACAGTTACAAATCTTCTGGGTTGCATCTCCACCAAATTTCCATATGTAGAAACTTTCTGCCCATTTTTCTTGGTAAAATCATTCTAGCTGAATCAGACTGGATAATTATCAGTTCCAGCCTTTAACTAGGCTGTTATTACAAACAATATTTGATCTAAACCCTTCCACTGCAGCTTTGGCTGTATGGTTAGAGATGTCATTCGTCTCAGTCTCATGTTTTGAATCATCTTGTTTTTGTTTTGCTTTTCCCAGGAGTTTCCTGTATTTAGCCCCACCCATCTTCCCATCAACATAGTGATGCTGCCACCACTGTTTCACCAGTGGGTTGCAGCCCAAAAGGTTCAATTTTGGTCCCAATTACTCACAACACTTTCTTTCACATATGTAATGTGCCCAGTGCAAATGGGGTTCAAGGCACATGTATGCTAAAGCATTCTTTGTTAAATTAAATGCATTGCTTATTTGTTTTTTGAAACACACACTGCTGCAGTCCTTTCTCTCATTTCTCTCCTTTTAATTAAACCAGCCAAGAGCTTTATGCTTTATAATCAGTTTGTCAAAGGTTAACTTCACTGATGTATACCAGCAGACGCAAAAATCAGGAGGAATTTATCACCCAAATATAGATGTTGACATTGCATGTGCATTGTACATCTGTAATGTTTGGATCAGAGTTCCATAACATGAAACATTTCCTAATCCTTCTGCCTCTACGCACTAAATTGTAAAAGAAATGCTGGAATTGCTTCCCCTGCACATTTGCAATGGTTCTGTGACAGTGTAATACCAAAGTCATTTACCCGGGTCCATTTTGCTTCCGATACGAAATGCAAAGATGTTGTTTTCTCAATTTGTTTGATGTAACTGAGCCGTGCAGAGGGAGTCGTCATTTAAATTTTGTGGCTTACATGAAATACTGACACATGCCTTTGACTGAAATAAGTTACAGCGAGTCACATCATGGAAATGTTCGGTTTTCTTTGCACGTAGAGGCTGTGGCTCTTTGTACTGCGACTGTGGTACCCCTGTGTCCTTCACAGCTTTTAGCATGGCGTGTCCTAGTGCAGTGGTTAAGTCTAATCTTGAGACGGAAAGGGGGAGAAAGAAGAAAAAAAAAAAGGTGAATGGATCAGAGTTACCTCCGGGTAGAAACGGTTCCTGTGCCAAATAGTTTCTTTTCAAAGCTAATCTTTTATTTGCATATTAAAAGCAATGAAAGACGCATACAGAACCATAATCCAGAGCTGTCCTTGTGTTTCTTTGAGACCAAGCACTCTGTACACAAAAAAGCAACAGAAAGCCTCAGAGAGCTCTGCGAACAGCAAAATAATGCCCTTTTCTTTCTTATATCACACTCTTTTAAAGCAACTGAGGGTGGCATACAGATTAAACATCATTATCAGGCCACATTTGAATTTCAATGTGAAGCAAATGAAAAGTGTTTAAATTGGATTGGAATAGTTTTTTTATTTTAAACATACCAGAAATGGAACTAGAGCAGATGACTTGTCAAAAATCAAAATTCTGTTATGTTTTGTCAAGTACTTCCCTCTCTGTTGTACATCCCTTGATTAAACCAACAGAGATAAACAGGATTCATATTAAAAGTAAATTGTCTTTTTCTGACGGTCTATACATGTAGTCATTTCCAGTTAGCTGTCTTTTAGAAAAACCTCTTATGGAAGGGGTGTTAAGTATTTATTAGAATATTTGATATGTGTCTACACCATCTTTTGATTTTTTGATGGCGGACAGAAGCATCTCCGCCACTCATTAGGATCTAGGTGAAAAAAAGCACCAGTGGCAGCTGACAGACTTCAGGGTAAAGCTATGGCCCTCATTACACAGACTCAGAGGGTAACACTTCAAGAAGCCAACTTAATTGGCTGCCTCAACATTGCTTTTTTATGCTGAATTTATTTTGTGGTTTACATTTCAAATTATGTGAAAGAAACGCATGCATCTTAGACTGAATACAGAAGTAACCTCTTGAATTGACCAACCTTTTCAAGAGGAGGATTTTTATTTTTATTTTGGAGACTGATCCAATTTGAAAGGGATTAGGAATGTGAAATGAGCTACTTTCTGGTTACTGGTAGAATACCCAGATATTTAAATCTAGTCCTTCAATAGCTATTGTTATTGTCTGTTAAACACTAGCAGCCTTCAATAATGTCTTTTAAAGGTGTGGAATCTTACATTATTTCTAATTCAAGTGACCTTCTATTGCTATTTAGTACATTTTACCAATAGATGTAGCTTGTGGAGGCGTTCCAAGTCAAAAATTTATTTGAATCTTGACTGAAATTTTTGGACTCGTCAATGATCCAATCTAAACAGATTAATTGTTTGAGGTTTTTGAACCCATTACCCCATTTGTTTAGCTATACCCAACAAGCTGGTTTTATCATTATCTTGTCCAAGCCTACCAGGCTCATCTACCGTCAAATGCAATTGCTCTGCACCTCTTTGCTGTTTTTGACTCCTGTTTTCTGTTCATGGATTAGGAGCAAATTGTCTGCTTCCCAAGGACTAAAATCTACCATGTTTTCTTTTATTTACGTTTCGCACGCTAATAGAATCTAATCGTTTTAGAAGGCCACTGGGGCTGTAAAAGCATTTCATGGTTGTTTGAGCCACAGCTGAGAAGTTTTCACATTTGCAGAGCTGCCGCTATATGTCAAATAAGAAATAAATGGAAAAACCCTTCTTATAAATTACAAATGATGATGCCCGCTGCTCCCGCCCCCCTCCTTCCGTCATACTCGCTGCACAAAACACACACTCCTGCTGAAGCACCTCTTATGTTTTTGTCAGAAATACACAGCAGCTGTGGGGGAGACCGTTCAGAACAAAGCTGAGCTGTGATTGGCCAATAAAGTGATGAGGGAGAAGCTCATCTCAGAGAGAGGCTTTTGAGATGACAGATTTAATTAATGTGGAAAATTTATTAATCATGGCGCCTCAGGGAAATCAAATGTGATATTTTATCATTTTCTGGCCCTGAAGGATCATAAATAGGAGGTCATATATTTAATAGCATGTTTTACATCAAACACAAGTAATACATCACAGATAAATATGTGGGACCATATTGTGAAGCTAGCAAAAGGTAGAGATTTTAAGAAGAGAAATAGCTCAGGGGGTCTTAATTTAAGTAGCACAAACAATAGGTGCAATGCTTTGGATGTAATGACAAACTTTTCTGTGGGAAGAAAAGCGGGTAATTCCCTGCTAATTATAATCAAAACCCTAAGCGGTAGGATTTGAATGGAACCTGCTTGTATCTTGGGAGTAAAAAACAGTGGTGAGAAAAGCAGCCAAAGCCTGAAGAATAGAGTCAAGCTGGTTTGTTTCCAAAACGCCTGCAGTGCGTCACTTTCCTCCAACCAACAAAGGCATTGCTCCTTGGCGAGCTAGCATACATCCTTTCTGCTTTGCTACGAAAAAGAGGGAGAGCAGAAAAGCTCCAAAGTTGGCAGGATTCCCATGAGAGCGGTAAAGATTCAGTTTGTTTCTGCTTCTTGCAGAAATAGGTTGATTGGGCTCTGACCTATCTTGGTGTGGTTAAAAAAGGAAAAGATGTATAAAAGGAAACAAAAACTAAAGGAAGCGTACAAAGAGAACAAGAGAGTAGTGTTTCTTTATCCATAGCTGTCACTTGGCAGTGGGGGAGACTGAACAAGGAATCAACACAGAGAGATTGTGTTCAAACTTTGCAATGAAGACGCATTGAAAAATGCCACATGCTGAGAGCCGGGCTGCATCCAAGGACCTTGACAGGCTCATCAAATGCGACGCTGTTGAGAGACTTCCTGCATGCACAAAACTTCACCTCTCAAGTGAGAACAGCTTCATTGTGTAGGGCAGGTCTAATTAAAAAAAAAAAAAAAAAAAAAAAAAATCACAGTCCAGAAAAAGTTTCTTCCACAACCCTGGCACTGAGGACAAGCAGACAGAGAACTTCCCATCCAGAGCATGACCCTTTGACTGTTTAATTGCACAATCCACTGCTAACAAGAAATTCACTGAATGGGATCCGATGTGATTCCCATGTCAATTCAACAAGTTATTGTTTTGATTTCAGATATCCATGACTGTGCAGTGCAGTAGCTGGCAAAACGGATTGCAGTTTCCATGATAATGCATTTAATTGCAAATATATCCAGTATTTCTACAACTCATAAAACTGTTAACAACTACAGTTCCCAAAAATAATATTTAATGTTGGGGACATTATGCTGCAATAAAAAATTTTTTAAAAAAAGACTTATTTAACCATAATCCTCTAGTTGTAGCTAACCAATTTGCAAGACAGATTTTATACCAATAGCCCCCTAGTATCTTTTTGTTTTCTTCACACCAGCTGAAGCAGCTTTTGATGATGTTATACTGCAATAGATCCATACATGTACTGTCTTGTTTACCCTATTCTGATTTTCATTGTATGCTTGAACGACAATAACATCAATAAAATAGAACTTATCGTGAAATAAAAATGCTTATATATATTATGAAATAAAGTCTGAATGAAGCATCTTCGAATTGATGTATTTGGTATTTTTTTCCGTTTTATTACCTTGACACAATCTTTCCAGCTCTGGGTAAAAAACCTTTCAAACATTTAGCTGTGTGAAGCAGACAGTGGGAGGAAGAGAAAACATCCTAAAAAAAAAAACAAACTAAAAGCCCTTTTTCTATAGCTATCAATCAAAAGAAATGAACGCAGAGTAAAGAGAGAAGTCCTTGGATATACAACAACTTCTGGTATAGACAGATGGCTCAGAAAGTTACTCTGTGTTAAAGACAATAAACATTTATCTTACTGTAACCTAGTGAAATTAATCTTCAAACTCAATAAATAATCTTAATCCTTTGGAAAACGGTTACTCAACTACAAAAGTCAAGCTGATAAAAAGCAAAACATCGTTCGGTATTTTAGGGTCTCCTTGTAACCTGTGCTGAGGTTACAAGGAGAAGGCAAAAGTGCTGTATACATACAAGTCCCCCATTATTCCGGGAGGAGAGCCATCATTCAGCCCAATTTCATCTCACTCCAACAGATCCTGCAGGTGTGTAATTTAACAAACATGGAATTTTCTCTGTGCTTTAACATACAAATTCCACCGTTTTAAAGCAAGATCCATAGAGGAGAGACAAAAATCACAGATGCTACTGCAGAAAAGAAATCTTACAGATCAGACTTTTGGTAAAACATCCCTTAGGTGGGAGCCAGATCTCATAATGATTACAGGATTAGAGGAAGTCAATCAAAGGAGGTGATAACCCTCCCCCTCTATTCACAGGAGAAAGAGGAGAGATGATGGGTGAATCATAGAGACAAGTGAGGTGATGGAAAGAAACAGCAGGGAGATCAGAGAAGATGGCAGCACTACCGAGATGAAGGACCGTGCTGAATTTTGAAAGCAACTGAAAGGAGAAAAGTGTCACATCGGTTGCGGGGAAGACGGGAGACGGCATCAAAACAGGAAAACTGTGCTGAGGTTACAAGGAGAAGCATCAACTGCGGGCTCATGCAGAATGCAGAGGTGTGCGGGAGGAGATTAGAGATGCCAAGCAGCTCCTGGTTAAGTGTGGGATATTTTTGGGTACGGTCCAATCCCAGCCTTCAAGACATTTGGAGAGCAGTTAAAAAAAAAGAGAAAGAAAAACAACAAACAAAATAAAAGCTCCATTTTCCCCTGAAGGGTTGTTAGACCAAATCGGGTAAAGGGAAATTGAATGCCTTTTAAGATCCTTCTGACTTGTCCAAACTGACCAAATACAAATACAAAACAAATCATAGCTCTATTTCTTTGTTATTGCCCTTCTTTTTGACTTTTTTTGCCCAAGCTTATTTTCTCAAACCTGAGAGGCAGATTTTCTTAAATTAGACACTGGCCAGCCTTCTCCGTGTTTAAATCCTCTTTTGGACTAAAGCTCATTATCATCCACACATATAATCTTTCAAATTGCTACCAAACGCCCCTGCTGATTGAGCTGCATAATTTGCCTGAAATGAACACATTATCTTCCAGAGAGAAATATTAAAACTGAAATCTTGTATCACATGTTGGATGCCTCCAGTCATGTCAAGGCGGGAAGGAAATGTAAGCATTTCTCAACAGTTCTGCAGACATTATATTCCAATTGTTTAAACTCAAACTCCTCAGGTGTTCAGCAAACAGAAAAGCTTGTCAATGAAGGTCGATCAAATGCTATGGAACCTTCATTCAACAGGATAAAACTATTTGATTGGCAGGTGTGTCATCCTATTAGCTCCACCCACATTTTGACCTAGTTTCTATAATCTGGATTTCTGTAATCCTTATTCCAATCATGGCAAACGCCTTATGAGCTCTTGAAACCATGTGTTAATTACAGTAATTAACTGTCGTGTAACAAATGATGCCCTGCACAGGTGTGTATAAACCTTAAATCTTTTTCACATTTAGCCACGTTGCAGCCACAACCTTTAATGTGATTTAGCTGGCCACCTCGACTGAAAGACCAGTCAAGTAGAACATTAATCTCCATCTCAAGGTGCAGAATCTGGTGATGGGTTAAACAGTCTGTATGTAGTTTGTCGAAAGCCAGGAATGGGGCACAGGAAACAATTACAGTGGACCGTAGAAATAGGTAGTTGGTACTAACTTGACACACTATTTCCTGACATTTGCAAAGCAAATGACCCAGGAGCGCCAATAATTATCCTTGATGCTGATTGGCTGAGCTAATATGGTTTCTATGCATATTAATAGACATTAAGGTACATTTGGTGTTTGAACTATTAAAACAGGCAATTCTAAGCGTTTTTTTAAATGGGGTCTCAGGAATTTGTGGATTTTAGTTATTAGCAAGCACTATATGGTCCAAACAAAATCTAGTCTAGACCCTTTTCTGCCATTTTTCTACACTTGTGCTGTTGCAACATTATTAAAGGACAGAAAACAGACAACAGAGATTCTATTGTTCACATCAATCAGGTCATTGACCATCATCCATCTCATGCTGAGGCTTAGGACATGTGTCTCCAATCTGCAGCACATATCCATAGTAACCCCAGCAGTCAAGAGCCCTGTATCTGGTACACTTGTTGAATGACTTCTCCTCTATGGGCAGCAGAAGGGAAATGACTCCAAGCGGGAAGCTATTTCATATCTAACACCATGTGTGCAATCAATCCCCCCCCCCACTGTGAGTGTGTGGTGCAATCATTCAGCTTTTGTGACAGGTGTGTGGTATTAACCAAAGGGAGATGAACTGCATGCATGCATGTCTCTTCTGTGACAGAATCAGTTTCATTTCCGAGTCTAATTTTCAATCTCCAATCAAATCATCCCAACTTGGTTTAATAAGGCTTTTAAAATTAATTTTACACTTTAATTGTCTTGACATCAAAAAGCCTATCTCACTGACAACCTCGGGACATGTATATTTGAGCGTCTGGAGCTCTTACACTAATAAAAGTCATTATCTTGCAATTAAATGACAGTGAAAACTAATACAACTTATATAGTAGCAGGGGTCACCTCTGCAGTGTTCTTTGGCTCCTAACAGTTGTTGTTGACAGTTTTCTGCCATTTTTAGCATCCCTTAAAATCAATTATAAAGTCAAGTGGCTTCCTATAATTGAATTTGTGCTGCGCGCTGACGTCCCCTGTTAGAAGTCACTGTCTTGTCCAATTAGGAGCAGCCTTATTACTGGCCAAATTGTGGGTGGCCTCTTTAATGTGGTGGGGCCATAGTTGGAGGGGGTAGGGCTATCCTTCAGCTGACGTATTAATGTTGACATCCTCCTAGAGTTGGCGGAGAAACGGGTATGAAGACCGTAAATTTAATTGACTGTCAGGATGTCCTTGAAGCCTCCCACTGCAAAAGCATAGTGAAAAAGTGGAAGAAGAAAAGGAGAATAGATGCTGCTGACTATGTGGTGTCGCATTAACACAAGAAAATAAAGAAGGGTGTCTAACTCTCAGAAAGACCCCCCTTTATGTCCCCCAAAGCTTTTTCTTTTTCTTTTAGAAGATGTGTTACAAAAAATTGGAAATCAGGTGGAAGCAGTAAGCGGTTTGTCTTCTTGCAAATGTGACTGCGTTCCAAACTTAGTGGGATACAGGTGCGTCTAATTAAATTTGAATAATGTTGAAAGGTTAATCTATTTTTGTAATTCAATTCAAAAAGTGCTCATTACACTGAGTGAAATAGTTCAAGTTTTTATTCCTTTTAAGGTGGATGATGATGGGAAAAAAAACTCTCAGGAATATCAAAAACTATATAAAAAAAATAAAAAGCATTTTAAAACAAATAATAAAGACATGTATTCCCTTGTAATATACAGTCTTATACCTTGAATACTTTACAGCTGAGGTGATAAGTCTGTATGAAAGCTGTGGTATTGATACCATTTACAGTGATTTTCCCATTCCTCTGAGCACATTTTTTTTTCACTCAGCTTTCCATAAATAAAAATCGAATTATGTATACAACTTGCTCCTTGATCTCCAACTATTTTTTGGCGTCCCCATGGAAAGGGTTTCAGTGATGCACTGAACTCTCATGTAACATGGCATATGTTTTCATTTAGAAAATGTTTCCTGGTTTTATAAAATCTTATAATTTTCCAAGAACATTAGCTAAGAGTCATTATCCAAAATGAGCAGAAATAATAAAAAAAAAAAAAGATCATTAATAAATCTGAATAAAACATGACTTCTACTTTCCGAAAAATAATTTCTAAAAAAAATTAACTCAATAATTATATTCCAATTTATTGAGAGGAACCTGCAACATGCACATGAGTGAGAATCATTTTAAGTAAAATTTTATTATCAACTGTCAGAAAAGGTAAGCATCATTTGTCAGGGAACTCATCACTGTCTGCTGGAAAAACAGGCACTAATGAGTATACAGCAGAAGAGACGAGGTGGGCTAAATTTGTCTCAATCAATGTCACGGAGTATCATTATGAAGCTACATTTGCTACAAGCGTGCACAGGAGGGACATGTGTTAGCGGTTACGTTAAGGCCTGACATTTAGTGAGTGTGAAACTGGAATGCTTATTGCAACTTCAGTTGCTGAGGCAACCAATCAGTGCAGAGAAAATTTCAAACAGTGGTTGCTTTTGATTGATGTAGGTGTGCAGATGCTACCCGGAATGTGGAGTTTGTTTATTTTTAGAGAAAATGTGGAGGAAAAAAAAAAAAAAAAAAGTGTCTTCAGTGGCTATTGCTGCTCTCCAAAACGTAAGGGAAAATTAAACAAGTAGTTAAACGTTGACTCTTCGCATGATTACCTGTGTTTCTGTTTTATATCACAGGAAAAACACTATCGGGCAGCTTTGAGCCATATTTTATTAATTTTTCTCCTTTTCCGTCATTGTCTTTTTCTAAAAGCTATATCAAATATGATCAGATCTGACTGGACACATCACTGCCACGAATGAGTATGAATAAAATAGCAACCAAGCAAACACTGAGACAAGTCATTTTGATTGGGATGTTACAAAAACTAGTAATTTCATATGTTGTGCAGCTCTAATAGTATGGATTATGGAAATAAATAATCACAAAAGAATTGAAAAAATATAAAACTTTATGAAACCGTTCGCATTGTTTGTTTACTTTGCATTGCATCCAATTTCTATTGATCCCGGTGTGCGTTCTAGCTGATCTCAAAAATAAGATGGAAGGATTATAACCTCTGATCAAAAAAATAACTCTGGGTAACCTCCTGCAATAAAATATTAAATAATCCAATCCCCTTATAGCAGACCATGAGCAACTTTTTAAATCTTACTTCAGTGATATTTTCTACTGCTAAACTACACAATAGAAAAGGAACGAAGTAACAAGAACCTTGCTGAGATAAAAAAAAGAAAGGAAGAAAATAATTGTCAAAATCATTAAAGTTTGAAAAAGTAGAAATTCTGAGACGTATTTTGTACATTTCATATTCTGCATATTTCTATGTACGTTGAGTCAGTGAAGGCAGTCCTAGCTCTGTTTGCATCTCTACTAATTTTATATTTATTTAATAAGGGAATGTGAAAAATCGGCTTCTGTCAATGAAAGCTTTCAAAGTCATGAAAGCGCCAGCGCCTACAATCACAACAACCAAAGACACAGCTTATGGACGCCACCACAGCATACAGTTTAAACAAGTCCTGGCTTAACAGCACAGAATAACTATCTACAACAACCCAAGCACCCAGGAGAGGGGTTGTTATAGAGGTGATGTGCTGAATTAGCTAAAAATATTCATAATTATTTGGTTTGCCCAACCATTTAGACCATTCCAGCCCTCTAGCAATTCAGAGGACTAATGGATACATTCTACATATGAATTCAGAGGATTAGTATGACAGATATGCATTGTATGTTTCTGCACTGTTCCACTCTCTGAGACCAAAAGCAGACAAAGCATTAATCAAATGTGAGTGTTTTCGATGTAATAATCCACTTATTTGTTGTGCACATGCAGCACTGAGAGAGGGCTTCCAGGGATTGTGCATGCCAGCAGAAAAGAAAAGCCACTCAAACCATGGATTTGCAGTCCCCCAAGGACGTCAATCAAGTCATTTAGTTTTCCTTAAAAGGTGCAAATGAAAACACTCCATGCTGAGAATTTTGAATTCTTTTGTATTTTTCATTATTTTCCACTTCAATATTTTAACTCAAATGTAATTTATGGCAAGAGTTTGGCCTCACAACAGAAAATTAACATTGTAAATTACCAACATCCAGCAAAAGCTAAATAATGACAAATATTCTACCAGTCTCATGCAGATGCAGTGTTTTGGAGAAGTGTGGGTGAAAATTCATCCACTGTAATATAAAATGTTCCTTATCCATAATTGTAAACACTCTATGGAAGCGCTTGAGCCCCAGGGTGGGACAACCAGAAATCTTTAAGTGGAAAAATTTGTTTTCACAGTACCACATGCTTTTTTGCAAATCTCCATTTTAATATTTTATTTTTCTTCTTCTTTCTTTGTAATTTTGATTACAAAATTACAAAGAAATTTTGTAATCTTGTCTTTAGATTAAAGACAAGATAAGAATGCACCCCTTCAAAGTGCATTTTTGACTGTTTTGTGCCCAATTTTTGTGTAGAAAATAATCATGCATCAGTATCAACTCGGGGGAAGTTTTATTCCCACCCTGACAACCAACATTCTAAACACATTTTTTAAAGACTCATTTCAGAAAATATGGATGCATCATAAGTGTTACTTTGGTTTGATAAAGTCTCCTAGTCATTTGTCTGGAACAAGAGGCAGGAGGGCCAAACAGATCAAAACAAAAATAAATAGGAAGTGAGTAAGAAACAGTGGTCGGATATTAAACAATCAATAGTCAATCAATCAACACAAAAAGCCAGTAGAAAGCAACAAAATAGCAATGTTTGGGTTGAAAACAATGACAAATTAGTGAGGGGACAAAGAAATAGGTTTTCCATCACAGGAAAGCCACTGCATCGCTAAAACTGTGTGTTATACTGAATTCAACATTTCCTCAAAGAAACCCTAAATCAGAAAAAAGCAAGCTTTGAAGATGGACCTGCTCATTCTGGTTGTGCTCTCGCTTTCTGCTCCAGAAAAATAGAAATAAACCAGTTTCAATACACCTTCATTGCCCCAAACCCATTTCAAACAACTGCTCTCTGACTTGCAACCAGCGTGGCTTCTAATAAAGCTGTACAATCTAAAAAGAGAACGAACAAAGGATGGGGGTCTGGCTCAAATGGGGTGTTCATTTATCACTGGACACGATTCAAATCCTTGCTCCAGGCAATGGCTCGTGAAGCTTCGCAAGAGATAGCCCATCGGGGCTTCTGCTGGGAAAGCAAAAAAAAAAAAAATCCTTTGATGAGCCTCGGGCCATTCCTGCACCTGTGCCTAATATGCATGGGCAAAAAACCCAGACGCAAGCAGTCACTGGACGGAAGAAGAAAATAAATGGAAAAAAAAGATTTCCTTTGTGTTTGCAAATGTGGATGTTCCTCTGCTTTTCATCTATCTCACTTAAAGTAATAATTCCAGTATCTGGAGAGAAGAGGGATGAAGTAATACCCACCTACTCTCAGACTTTAATGCTTACAAGCACAACAGCTGCAACTTAAGTAGAAATCTAGTAGAAAATGTAACTTAATTGATTAAATCAAGGCAAAATAACCCATACATGTGATGCAAAATTGTGGGATATTGAAAGCAGACTTGTGCTTCTTTGTGTTAAAAAATGAAGTCATAAGAAGGAGCTGCGACTTACCAGAACCTCTCTTTGACACAACTTTCAGGCAATGGACCACAAGCGCATGAAGCAGGATCAGAAGAGGGATGGAAGCTTTCATTTTTTAACAGTCCTAAAGGGAAACAAAGGTGAGAGTTATCATTCCACATGGACACCGGGTAAACATAAAAAGATGAGAAAGGGTTCTGACAGCTTAATCAAAGCTACACACTCAGAACTCACAAAATTTCGAGGTCGGCGAGAGAAAGGAGAAAAAAAAAGTTCTGGCATTTTTATGTACAAATTTTATCCAACTGCCTTTATTTTATTTTAATGCGAGCAGAGACTTACTGTCTGTTCACAACAGGCCAAGACCGTCGTCGATGACACTGGCATCAAGAACAATCCATCTGAAAGCAAACCTGGCTTTGCTGTTTGGAACAACCATCAAATCAAGGCATCTTTTTATTATTGTTATTGTTATGGAAAGCAAACTGAGAATGACCCAGTGAACATGCCTTGCCTGCTGTGTCAATAAAAGCCAAAACTTTGTTCTAAATTGTTCAAGTTAATGAAAAAAGTAATAAAAGTCACTATTTCTATAAAACCTAACTGTGCGATTTCAACAGATGAGGGAACTGCTGGGACATAAGTACAAATCAATAAATTTTATATTAATTTGTACTCAAATTTGGAGGTTTAGTAAATGTTTGGAGGCAATGATCTAAACTGTCAAACCTAAGAACAATGAACCAAGTGATGCAAGCATTTTGGTGTTACCCTAAACCCAACCCAAACTTAATTCACACATTAGTCCTTAATCTAACCCAAAAACACAACTTCTCCTCAAGGAGCCCAGGCTTTGGGTCACATAAGGAGTTGTGGGTTCTCACACCATGGTATTTGTTGGAAAATGCTAAAACACATACATAACAGCCTGCTCTCAACACGTAATGTCCCTCTTCATTCTATTTTCTGCAACATATTGTTCTGTCAAGAGTTGGTGCAATCTGTAACTGTTTTTTAAAAGAAATCAATTTCAAGTTTTTGTCCAGTTTTGTCTCTGAGCAATTCAATGCATTGTTTATCTATGTCAGACCATCCAAAAACTGGGAAAGGAAAGGCCAAGCAAAATATGGCAATTTCTCCAGACTTATGAAACAGAACCAGGTAAATAGTTATTTTTGTGTGCATGCTTTCAAAGACATAGACGCAAAGAAAGACCAAAAGTGTTGATCACACACAATACAAGTATTTTTAGCTGCTTTGAGGATGGACCTGAAGGGCACTGTGTCTAATGAAAACACAAGAGTAATCTCAAGAAGCTCTGCTGCAGCTGCAACATGCATGCGCCAGGTGTTTGGTTAATAGCTTGTTACTATACATATATATATATATATATATATATATATATATATATATATATATAAAAAAATGAGTGAAAAGATAAAAAAAACTTATACCCAACTGTAAATGTTTCCCAGAGGCAACAGAGT
>CAEGAD010052991.1:0-21589 GCA_903067055.1 Poeciliopsis paucimaculata
GTTCCCTGTTGTCTGAGACATTCACTGAGCACATTGTCTGTTGAGGCTTTGTCCCTGATGTATCTATGGATCTTGGATATATATATCCAAGATATGTATATCTTGGATATATATACATCTCCAAGATCCATAGATCCATAGATATATATATATATGATATATAATCAGTGTAGCTGATTTTTATTCAGCTACACTAGTTACATTTACATCTACTGCTTGTTAGACCAAATGTTCAATGTAAACTGTGATTGTTTTGATCTTAATCTATCAGGACATCAGTCATTATTTTATTGGACAAAGATCAGATTCTGGATCGAACTGTCAATAAAGTTGTCTTGTGACTCTCTTTGTAACACTTTTTATTTATGACTCTGTCTTACTTTGCGTTTTTTGCATTCTTTTTGCATTTTATTATATTTGTCAGTGTAATTTCCAAATATCAGAAATAGTTGTAGTTTTCAGATGAGAATAAATTGAATCCATGTTTTTGTTGCTACAGGCTGAGATCTGTTTTCTATCTCCAGATGGCAGCAGTGCAGGATCTCCTAAAGTCCCAGAAAACACTGAGTCCACCGGACTGAGGACTCAAATATCCCACTCTGAATACAAGGCTGAAACAAAAGTGTGGAGAATTCTGAAATCTGGCCACCAGATGGCGCCAAATAAAGCAGAAGAAATACTGAGTGCATTTACTTAAAGTTTTTAGGATATACCAACAATACAAAGACTTGCAAGTGGAATTGTAGAAATATATGTTTAAATACAAACACCATATTTTCCAGGCAGTTTTTAATTTATAAAGTCTTTTAAAATATAAAAACAAATTGTCTCGACCCCAGAACCAAAAAAAACAAAAAAACATTCATGTTTGATTATTTACAACATGTGCTGCCAAAAAAAAAAGCAAACAAATCAAATGACAAATTGACTCTTCTTCATATATTAGCTTAGATCTATTCTGCCATGTAAGTAACAGTTTCTGCAGTCTGCCAAGAAGCTACAACACATATTGTTGCAGAATAAAATTAGTTTTAACCCTAAAAGCTCTGATAAAAACATTGTTTATTTTTATGAGGACCTAAATACAAACAGCGGAAACTAACAGATGACCACAAAACACGCAGTGAAACTCAGGAACTGGTACAACATCGAAAATAGGAAGTGAATAAAATACGGAACAAAATAAGAAACAAACAAAATAAAACAGAAACGTGAGAAATAGCAAGAGAAATGAAGGAAAAAAGACGTGGAGCTCAGCATGAACAGTAATTAATTTAAAAATCCCAGAGTAACCAGGTCTAAATGCTGAAAACACCAATGAAATCTTTTCCTTTGATTATATAGAAGAGTGTGTACTTATTGTCATTGTTTGGTCAAAAACACATTGGATACTTAGTATGGCTTTTCCATGAGATACACATTTCTTGGTTAAATTAAAATGATTTTCCAGTGGTATAAATAATTTTGGGTTTGATTATAATACATAGAGAAAAAACAACATAAGTTTGATCAGGTCTGAAGCAGACGATGCGTTTAGGAGCAGTCAGTAGTCTGAACTTCTCCGTTTGGCCTCAGCTCGGTCTGCAAAGGAAATTAGAACAGAAAATATGGCAGCTCTGCACTGAAATCATAAAGACCTGAATGTTTGAGGCAAAATGTATTAAAAAAACAATTGCCAGCGCTATTGCTTCATTAAACCTTGAGTGAAAGGCCTGAATGCGAACATTGTCCAGAATCATCATTAAGGATGTTCTCCTTCAGGTTTTTCTGTCCACAGCAGAACTCATGGTTCTAATATTTACATGAATTCATTTCAGATTCTGAAGCAGCCCAGACCATCACAGCCGTCGCCACGCTTGGCTAGATGAGGTTCCTCTTTTGAAATGTTCAGTTTTTGTTCAGATGTAACATGATTCATGATTTACATGTTTTCCTGTCTCTCTTTTTTATTGCTGAGTCATGAACTCTGACCTTAACTGAGTCCAGGGAGCTTTAGATGTTATTTTGGGTTATTTTATGACCTTCTGGAGTAATCATCAGAGAACTCTTAGAATGGTAAAAGTTACACGATAAGTAGCGATAGTTGTTCCAACACATAATTTATCAACAATTATCACATTATTCACATCATAATAAACATATAACATAAATATCGAACAGCTTCCAATGTTATTCCTGTTAGAAAAGTCCATATTTACTACAATGTTAATGTTTTAATGTCTCCTTACCTCGAGCCCAGTTTCTGTATATGATCACACACATAATGAAGATGATGGTGTAGATGATGAACAGCACAATGGTGATCAATATCATCAGAGCAGGAGAAGAAATAAGAGGTGGATCGGTGCTTTTGGGTGGTTTAGCTTTACACACAGAGAAATATGAGACATAATTTACAAAAGATGTCAGTGTGGTTTATTAATGCTTTACCCAATAAAGTGTGATAAATAGACATATTAATTATTACAACCTAAATTAAAATGAACTTGAACATTGAATAAGGAATAATGTGGTATATCTGTGAACACTAGATCTTGCTTTCAAAGTGGCTATGTACTGAAAATGCATCATTAGGCATTACTGGTATACATACATCACCTCGTTTGCGTGATGTAAACAAAGAGGACGCATCACTTAGTCCTGCTAAGTGATGTGTTGATAGTTACCCTCGACTTCCAGCCAGCTGTCCAGTGACTCTCCTCTGCTGGGATGCTTGCACTTGTAGAAGCCTTTGCTGGACATTGACACGTTCCGTAGGATCATCTCTCCTTCAGGTTCCGTTCCAATAAATGCACCGTTTAGGTAGAAGGTAGCAGAGAAATGTGATGAAGATAATGGATCATATCTTTCTTTGAAGGAGCAGCGAAGTGTGACGTCATCTCCCACCATCACAGGAAGTGCTGGACTCTCCAAGATCACCTCACCAGCTGAAATTTTTTATTTAAATGAGTGCTTTTTTCAAAAGTGCAATACTTAAAAGATTTTAATAAAAAAAGAGCTCACTGTTTATTGTGATGTTGAGGACGTTGCTGCACTCTCCTTGCTCAGACTGGCACCAGTAAAGCCCAGTGTCTGATTTGTAGACGCTGTGGTTAATGCAGGAGGAACCGTTCGGGCGGCCCCAGTCGTCACATGGAGTAAACGCTTTCGAGGCATTTCTCATCACCTTCCAGCTGCTGAAGTTTCCCGGCACTGCACAGCTCAGACTGAAGGCTTCATAACGGAAGAACTGACGTCTGTCAGGCTGAATGCTCAGTGTGGCGGCTGCTCAGACAGGAAACAGCACAGAAGCAGCTGTGGGTTAGATATTGTTAGCCTGTTGTTTTTCAAAGGCCAAAATTAAAATCTAGGTTTTCTCTAGAGGAAGGAAATTCTTACATGGTTAGACCTACATAGACGTTAGTTTCATTTAAGCATTAAAACTACTCTGAGTTATTGATTGGCCCTTTTCCAATAGTGGACATGAATTACTACAAAGTTAGTTAAACAATAAACATTACTTCCACTAATGTTACAGTACTACACCAACATGCTACTTATTACAATAGCATGTATTGTAACCTACCTGTTTGTTTTGCACTTGAGGAAGTGATTCTATGGAATAAACCTACTTCCTCACGGTTTCAGTCTGACTGTATTATTATTTAACTACCACAGTTGAGTTTCAGCACATCAGCAGATTTTAAACTTTTTGCTGTAGAACACTGATGCATTCTGGGTACACATCATTTGAGGAGTCCTTTTGGTGAGGAGTACCGTTGAGAATAAATAATTCTGTGTTTTCTTTCTATCTTTGTTAGCTCGTTGCTAAGCTAAAGCTAAAAGAAATGACATGTTAGGAAACGATTACTAAGATTACAGGATACTAAGAGCTGGGTAACGCCCTCTTTGGGGCGCAACTTAGATAGAGGCTAACAAAGGAGATCACAACCTCTTCTGGGAAGCCATTTTGACTGTCAGCTCTTAAAGGTAGCAGGTCATAATGGACCAGCTGTATTTTGGTATTAATAAATGTAATCCATGAATTCAACTCACTGACTCTTCTGTAACCTCATACATGAAGAACTCAGCATGGAGATCGGATAATTATCCCCAGTACCAAGAAAAAGCACTCAAAATAATCTATATTGTGAATTTTTGCTTATATTTGTTTGCCTTACTCCCATGCTTATTTCACCAAATTAGTGCTGTAAACTGATTAAAACACTGAATCAAGTTAATCACACTCTGACGCTGCGGTTAACCATGGTTAACTGTGTAAGCTTAAAATATAAATATGCACACAGCTGAACAGCTGTGGTTCCTGCAGGAATGGACGAGCCCCTCGTTCTACACACACCAGTCAATTAAAATGTAAGCAATTACCTGTTTTCTTTTGTAGCAGAAGCAGGTATAGCAGCCTCCCAGTACTCAACAGAAACTAAGAGAAACTTACCCGTTACACATGTGTACAAGTAACAGCAAACTTGTTCAGGGAACAACCGACAGACAAGAGATGTTATTTTCTAGTTTCTGGGTGGCCCAACCCTTTTCTGATGCTGCCCTGGGAAAGAGCCGATTTAGTCCGTAACAAAAACGGCCAATTTGAACAATTTAAAAAAATATTAAAAAAGTGTTTTTCTGTCTCAAACCAAGCATGTATTCAGATTTTTACATTTAGGAAGATTTTTAAGGATGTTATTTTAATTTTAAGCATTAATTTAGAAATTTCAGAGCTTGTGTGATGAAGCGACAGGCGATTGCTTTTATCCAGCTGAGCGATCAGCGTAATTTGTGCACGTGAAACATTTAGCTCACACACACAGATGTACATACGCAGGCCAGCAGCACAAATCAAGAAAACTGATAAATGTTCAGCTTTCGTTGCTGTCTGGTGTCACAGAAAACTTTCACCTTTCACAGTCTTTCATTTCTCCCCGTTGTGTTGAGCCCAGAATGCGCTGCTGTGATTGAACTACTAGATGACCTTTGGTCTGCATACAGACCACAATAAGAAACATATAAGAAGCTATACAAAGGGAGAAAATCTTGATTAAGGTGTTCAAAGTAAAAAAAAGAAAGTTATTCTCACCAAGAACCAGGCATACAGATCCGAGCTCCATTTTCAGACAGACTCTCAACTTCTGATGGCTTCCGTAGTTTTTAGAAGCTGAAGCCTCTTTGCCCACATCCTGTTGAGTTTCAGGCTTTAATCGCCAGTGAAGGCACGCAATCACAACTTCAGAATGAAGTTCTTTTATGTTTAAACAATGTAAAGTGTATGAGATGTATATCTTCACAAAGCTGTGCAAATTTTATTCTGCAAAGAACTGCTGATTATAAAACCTGTTTCCTGGACTGATAGCACAACAATACTAAAATATTACGATTCCACACCTTTACTGCAAACAGCATTTCTGTCATTCAAGAAGCAACAGATGTGAATCAGTGGAGAGATATTCCCTCTATGGAGAACTCTGCAGATTATGCATGAGAGCTGAGGAGTTCCTGAAAAGCAGGAGATGATAAATGGACCACAATTTCTCCACAGGTGAGAAGAAGAATGGCTAAACTGGAAGTGATCATCCTGCAGGTGACCCAGAGGTCAAACAGGACCTAACAGTGAGTGTTATTGTGAAGGAATCACAAAGTGCTACAAACTCTGATGCACTACTTTTCATCTTGGATAAAGTTTTTAAGCTTTAAAAGCTTAAAACCGTGTGTGACTAAAGACTGCTGATCATTTTCTACAGCAGAGGCCGCACTGTTGCAGCTGGTGAATCGTCTCTTGGTATGGCAGGCTGTTTTAACATTAGTTTCATCCCACTTACATTCCAGATACCTGAAATTGGTTTGCGAGTAAATTGATCTCGCTTTTTGTTCTGAGTCATAATTCTGTTTAAAGATACTTTACTTTGAAGATATTTAACTTTAAGCATATCTACTCTTTTAAGTTTTCAAAACCGTTTTTAATTGCGTTTGTCAGACACAAATAAAAAGGAAATTCTTTGCTGATTTCTGAAGCAGTCTTCAAGTCTATGAAGTTTTGTGTTCTCCGTATATCCCACATTGCTGAGTTTTTCTACATTGTGGCATTAGGACAAGACACCCAAACCTCTGCAGGCAACTGTTTCGACAGCTAATTCAAAATCTAAAAATGTAATTTTGACTTGTCATAGGTATGTTTGTATGGCAGGCCGTTCTAACATACACTTGGTTTTGACTGTCCTTATTAATAATATCTTAAATTACTAAAACGTCTAGTCATAAAACAATTTGAGATATTTGGAATATAAAGGCGTTAAAACCGAATTTATGGTAAAATGGTCTGCCATAGCCGTGTGACCTGTGACAGATCCGGTGACGTCATTTGAGATCTTCTGCAAGAAACTTTGACTGGTCAAAATGTAATTAAAGATTTTGCATTATTATTTTTACTAGTCAGGATGTATTGCAGAAACATTAAATTACTGTTCCGGATGGCCAAACGTAGATGTGCCAAGTAAAAAACATTTTCAGATACTTTAATCAGACGCAACTGATTTAATGTTAAACAGACTTGGCACATTATGGCAAGCCGTTTTAACATAAATTTGGTTTTGCCGCCCTTATATTCCAGATATCTCAAATTGTTTTATGACTAGACGTTTTAGCGATTTAAGATATCTCTAATGATATTTTGACTAGACAAAATACCTATTTAAGATATCTCTAATTACATTCTGACTAATCAAAATGACTTCAGATTTCCCATTGAGTTGTATGGAGACTTCAATTCAAGATATCTACAATGAATTACTGACTATCTGAAATACACGTTTCAGATATCTACAATTAAATTATGACTAGTCAAAACATAAATTCAACATATCTCGATTTTAGTTTTGACTAGTCATAATTCTAATTAAAGATATCTCTAATGAGTCCATAATTCAAGATATCTTAAATGTATTTTTGGATAGGAGATATGCAGTTTTGACTAGTGGAAATTAAATGATAGATTTCTTAAAAGCAAATAATGACCAGACAAAACTAAATTAGAGATATCTTGAATTATAATTTTGACTAGTCAAAATTTCTTTTACGATATCTCTAATTGGATTAGAGATATCTTGAATTACACAGTTTTTCTATTTAAGATATCTTAAATTAACATTCTGACTAGTCAGAATGACATTATTGATATCTTCAATATGTATTCTGTCTAGTCAAAACGTCACTGACTTACGTAGCAATTTGAAAGTTTAATAAAACATTTAAAAAAAAAAAAAATAAAAACCGAGAAAGGATGTTTGAAAATGCACAACTTTCATGTTGAAACTGGATTGACAATAGCAATTTCAGCTTTTCAAAGCTGTTTTTAAGTGCTTTCGGTTTGTCGGAATTGAATAAACAGGATTTCTTTTGCAGAAATCAGAAGCAGTCTTTTAGTTTATGAAGTTTTGCGTTCTCTGCATTTCCAACATTGCTGAGCTCTTTCTAATTTGTGGCTTTTACTGACAGCTTTGTGCAGGAAACATAAAAATCTACAGGCAACTGTTTGGACAGCACAAAGGGGCTTCCGCGTCATTCTTAATTCAGATATCTATAATTGTAATATTGACTAGTGAGAAGTACGTTCAAGATATCTTAAATCGTAATTCCGATATGTATCCTGTCAAATGACGAATCCAATGACGTCATTCGAGATATCTTTATTTACATTTTGACTAGTCAAAATGTAAATAAAGATATCTTAAATTACCATTCCGGATAGTCAAAATGCATTTTTAGATATCTGGAATGTAATTATGTTTAAATTTATGTTAAAAGGGCTTGCCATAGCCACATTGCCATAGCAATAGTTCAAGCCGATGCTTTATCTTTCTGTTTCGCAAGTATCAAGATTAAAGGACGTGAAAAGGATCCGGTATCAGGTTTAACTGTTTTTCTGGACCTCTTAAATATCCGAACCTGAAATCTGAACCTGACCCACGAACTGATCAGTGTGTAGTGGAATATTGAACTATTTCATTCTTAAATAAGGAAATGAAGACCAAGCTGGAAATGACGTTGTTAACCATAGTAACTGTGCTTTTTGGTAAGTTATTTTCTCATATTTATAATTAATATAAGCTATAACAGCAATCAATCAATCAATCAAATTTTATTTGTATAGCACATTTCAGCAGCAAGGCATTTCAAAGTGCTTTACATCATACAAACATAAAAACACAAAGTCATGTAACATAGAATAAACAACCAAAACATTAATTTCGACCGTCAAATTTATAACTTGTTATCCATTTATCAAAATGTTTAACTTTGTGCGGATCCTGATCTTTGATATAGGCTACTTCCAGTCGTTTGATTTTAGACTGTCTATTGGCTAATATTTACTTATCCCAGCAGTGTTAAAGTGGAATTAAACCTGCGCATTGCTTCCTATTTAAACTACCCAGGGAGTTTAGTAAAACATGTCAATATTTCAGAGTTAACCTAATTAAATCTAAATAGAGAATTTATAACTATATGGAGTGTAAATGGGCTCTGACGTTGGAGTTAACAGTCAGAGTAAATTAACTGTCAAGGGTCAAAAACGCGCCAGAAGAGATTTTTGGTAACCGTGAGGAAGAGGAGGAGGAGGAAGGCGAAGCTGGAAGTTCGTGTAACGGCTATTTCCATTTTGGATCCCGAACCGAGTTGTGCTACAGAAAAGGTAAGTAATTTTTAACAGTCCGGTGTTGGTAACTTGTTTTAATATTAATCGTGATGAATAATTATATTCTAGCTTCCGTTGTTAGCCGTTAAATGTGTTCGCAGCTATTATGCTACTAGCGAACTCCACTAGCGTAGCAAATGGTTTTGGCACCGTGGCTCAGTTTGTTAGTGGTGAAAACCTCTGTTTGTCTCCCCATTTTTATACCCGTTTTATTCCGTTGTTCTCATTCCGGGTAGCGGGAGAAAGCTGTACTGTGTTAGGGCGAGAGCCGAGGGATAGCCGTATGCTAGACAAGTTGTCCACCTCTAAATATTTTCTCAGTTTTTTTCTGAAGGCTGTCAAGGTAAGAATACGTAACTTATAAATTGTAATAATATTAATCACTGTGCCTTACGCCACAGGCCCAGAATCCGTGAGTACTTTGGTGTCGTAGCACCACCGAGTTACGTTAGCATGGTTAGCACCGTGGATGTAGCAGCTAACAGGCGCCATATTGCTTACTGATTGTGTTCAATTGTATCGGGAATATGGACTCAGTTTTCAAATGGCATTACTTTTGAAGCACATTTATGAACTATTTAAATATGTCTATTTTTTGTTCTCTCTCTCTTTTTTTGTTTTTTTAGAACACACCATGCTACTGCGTGTTTTGTTTGGTGGGGAGCAGAAGTACGTGAAACTTTCTGACCTAACATTTGATGCATTCGTGAGAGAATGTTAGTTAGTAACATAATCTCACTACTTTTTTATTTCATAAGAAACCCATCTTGCATTAAGTAATTTTTTCTTTGCATTAAGATGTATTAAAAAAATGTAGCATTGTTTATGTACTTTCTAGGTTTAGTGGTTGAAGTTTATAAATTTTTTTCTTTGAAATTGAAGTTGATTGAACAAATCTTGACAACAGCCTGGCGGTGAAGGTATCATGCAAGAATATGCAACAACTAAATGCTTGACAGATGCAACCAGAAAACAGATGATAAACATCCTTATAGCCGCAATGGCAGAAGCACATGGGTAAGAATCATACATATAAAGAAACATTTTGGTTTTGAATTGCTTTTCATTATTTTTTCAAACGCCAGTTTAGTGACTCATTGTTTGATCATATATCAGATCATCCCCTCCTAAAAGCGTCAGAGTGATGTATGCTCAGGGGATCACTATCCTATTTCCCTATCTGCAGGACCTGTTTTCAAAACATGGATATGTAAGTTAAAGGGTCTTAGCAACATTAAGCATTTATATTTACCTTCAGAGATGTTTATGGAATGGTAAATCTGCTTTTATTTATTGACATATGAGCATTACTATGATCCAGAGAGAGGTTCAGGATACCTTGCATGGCGTTTAAAGACCATTCAAAGAAAAACTGCAGAGGAAAGGGGTGCCTCAGGTAGCAAATGTCCCAAAAGTAAGTTTTTTTCAATAGTGAGAAAAGTATTGTAAAATCTGTGGCTGGGAGTTAGAAACTTTTTTTTTTAGGTGGTGGACCAGGCCATGGTCAAACCAGGGTTTTCACTGCTGACAAAGTGCTGTCAGATGAGGAAGTGGAAGCAGCTATTGCTGTTTTGAAACACTCTGCTGATGATGACACTGTCTGTGAGAAGATGAAGGCTACCTTCCATTACCGTCATTCAGTGGTCAATGATGAAAAGAAAGCAGCAAATGTCTTCTCTGTCTTTCCACGATTTCTGGACACACCAGGACTGGTAAGACAGCTTTATCTCTTGCACTACTAAAATATTCAGTGGCAACAGTCATGTGAATTTTTTCTGCAACCTGTGTATTACCAGTTTGAACCACAACTCTTTCTAAATTGTTTTGATCTTGGGAAAGACACTTCACCTGCCTTGCCTGCTGGTGGTGTTCAGAAGGCCTGGTGCCACAAGCACATGGCAGCATTGCTTATGTCAGACCTCCCTTGTGCAACTGTGGCTACAATGTAGCTCACCACCATCATCATGTGAATGACTAAATGTGGTGTAAATCACTTTGGGGTCCTCTGGATTTTATAAAGCACTGTACAAGTACAGGCCATTTACCGTCTTATTACTGTGTGAAATACTTTTATTTATGTATTTCAGATAGAACAAGATTTCAGACTCCTGTTTGGCAAAGGCACTGCCAACAGATTTTTGGAGAAGTGGCCCACCAGTCTCAAATCCAAGGTTATAAAGGAAAGCCATGGCCTGGTACCCACCACGGAGCTCTTGGATTTATTGTGGAATGCAGAGTTGGCTGCTGAAGCTGAGAATGGTATGTTGGTCCTCTAGGTAATAAAAATGCATAATTCAGTCTCTTCATTTTTACAATTTAAAATGTAATTCTGTCTGATCTTCACTCAGAAATGTGTCACTAAATACTTTTGTCATGTTTTTATTTATTTTTTAAATGTAGGTTGGAACCAGTGTACAGCAGCATCTTGACAAAATCACGCAACATACCCAGCCCTACCTCCTTGCCCAGGGATCCATCCAAAGCTGTATTTACGCGTTCTTCATTGTGATTGACAACTATGCTGTTCCACGTAAGGCAACATGTTCAGTTGGAGCTCTTGATGAGCTCTTTAAGGCCCACTATGTGTTTGGTACGTCATATAGTGCTCCCTTGACCAACTTCTTCACCTTTCTCCAAACAACTGTTTACAACATAGCAGTTGGAGAAACAAAAGAAACACTCAGAGTTGCAGAGTTTAGCAAGAATGCTCCATTAGTGTGACATGAAACAATGAAGTGTTTCATCTGCAAATGTGACAGTGATGCACCAAACAGCCTTGTTAAGCACCTTAAACTAATCCATGGTCTTTGTTCTGGCAGAACTTTCCATATTAAATGTGGTCAAGTAGGATGCTCACGTTCTTTTGGTCATTTAAAAACATTACCAAAACATTGCTAAAAAACATCAAAATTATATGGCACATGTTTGGCAAGCTTCGTCAACTTTTAATCAATTAGACATTGGACCAGGGAAAATGGTATCTTTAAACATGGTAAAAGGAGGTTCTGATATTTCTGAGGCAGTGCAAGTGTCTCCTGAGGTTCAAGTTATGAAAGTAAACTGGGCAAAACACAGTGGGTTTATTTACCGTCCTCATCTGGTTATTTGTGGCAAAGTTAAATCTGAAATGCCTCTTTTACCAGATCAAGTCTGTGTTCCTTGTTAAAGACAATTTGTTGCTGCTTACATTACCTTTGTGTACAGTAACTTTTCATGAACATTTTTATGCTTATGAAGTTACTAAAATGGTGCAAGGTTTTGTTGTGTTTGATGTCAACCATCTGTTATCCGAAGCCCTTTGACATACAAATGTCATATGAAGCAACTGACACTGCTGTTTTTGTTGTCCCATATTGCTGTCTTTGGTGAACATTGTTTTGAAGATGATTAAACTGACAGTTGCAGTAATTATGTTACTGGATCATAACGTTTAATAAATATTGTCACTGTAAACTTAGAACTTTGTGATTATTGTGATTGGTAGATTTGATAAAACCCATAAAATGCTAAAATATAGCATTATATTATATGTGCTATATGTGTTTAAAAAAAAACACAATAAAGTGTACTTTTTAAAGTAAATTTAGTGTAAAATTAACTCCATAAAAATAATAGTATTACTCTGAAGAGTGTAAACAAACAATAGTGTTAAATAATTTGACTTACTGCCTTGTTGATTTTGACAAATGAAAATGAATAAAATTAACTCTGAAAATTTGACACTGGCCATAGAGTGCATTTTACACTATTTTTGAGTGGGACCAAATGTTATCTGAAACAGAGTTAAATTAAACTATAGGTGTTAAAATAACACTTTGTTTTTTATTGTGTAACATGTATAAATCAAAACTGTGTAATAAAACATCTCGCAGTAAACAACAACAGGTTTTAGGCTCCTCAAAACATTATTGGAGAAAATGAGGTGAAAACTTTACAGCACTTCAGCAGCTCATTTATTTCACTTTGACAATTTATAACATATGGATTTAAACTGATTTAAACTTAATAACAGCAGTATGTCATACATACATATATTCATGATGTAGATTTACAAAAAAAGGACACAAACTTTTTACACATTTTATTTTAAACTTTGAAAAAACATAAAATAATGGTTACATGAACTGGGAGCTCTGAGTGGGATTTTTTCCCCTTCCCAGTTGTCTGCTAAGCAGTAGACATCTTAGAAATGTGTTTATTTGCACTAATTTCAAGTAGTAGTTGTTGCTGACGGTACCTGTTAACATTCAGAAATAACCACCAGAACTTATTCCTGGTGGACTGTCATCTGAAGTCATTCAGGCTGGGAGTCGCAGAAATGGACTCAAATCTTTCTCATTTGACAGGACTGTGATAAAGTAGATTTATCACAGACAAATGCATCTGTTTGTAGATGCTTGTAACATCTGTAGAGAGTTTTTAATAAGGGCAAGAAGCACAGTCAACATTCTGCAGCAGTTTTACAATTGCTGCAAACTTTTGAATGAAACAAAATGTCATCTATTGAACTGATATTTTGAGATTGTTTGTGCATACTAGCCAATACCATTAATTATAATACAACATTGTATCCAGGGTTTTCATTAGTTTTAGTAGTTTATTCTATAATTTTTTCTATATTGATAGCTTACTGCCTGGACTCGAACTGCTGCCTCAAAGAAAGATCATCATCATCATCTGAACATGGTGAGTTTCATCCTTTACCATTTGATTTTCTATCTGTATTTTAAAGCAAAGGTTTTGAATATGCATTAAGTCATTGTGTCACAATCAGAACAAATTAAAAAAATATATAAAACCTTTCTTTTATTGAATTTAATCATTTATTAAATAGACATAATGTTAGATAAAATAAAAATAATAGTTGTTGAGGAAATGCCGAATGTTACACGCAAGCAAAGTTGTAAAAAACACAGAACTCTCACTGAGTGAGATTCCAGTCCCATCTGTCAGAGTAAAGTGAAAATCAAAAGAATCGTGAACCGTTCGTGAACATCACATCACTACCCTGTGACTTGACAAGGGGCGTCGCAGGGTAGATGATGATTTCTTCCAGCACAAAGAAAGTGACGTAAATATTTATTTTATGTTTGGTGTAGCATCTACAGTATGCAGTTAGTCTGCGCTGCATGCAGTGCTGCTCACTGCCTGATCACCATCATATCTGCTACCCTTTGTCTGTAGTTACTACATGCACTTACTCTAAAATGAATGAAAAATGAATGAGTTCTAATGTTCCTCATCTCTGTCTGTTGATGCCACTTTTTCCCCAGATCAAGACAATAAAGGAGATTTAATCCCCAGGATGCTAAAGACGGTTAAGGAGGATAAAACAGTAACAGCAGTGGTTAGAAGAAATATCACTTTGCATTGTGGCACAAAGTCTACTTTACAGCACAGTGATATTTTGGAGTGGAGTAAAGACAATGAAGAGATCTTAACTGTAAAAAATGGAATCGTCCAGGAAAACGCTGATGAAAAAAGATTTAGCCTAGCAGCTTCTGCCGGAGGACTCAGCACATCGCTCAACATTTTACACGTAGAGCACAAAGATAGTGGAAGTTACAGCTGCTGTATCATAAATCCTGAACGACATTGCATCCACCAGACTGTTGGTAAGATTTTAACACCATATAAACACAATAGATATGTGCTTGTCTTGATATGTTTAACCAGTATAATCTAAAATCACATCCAAAATATGTTTCAGAAAGTTTTGATTTGTTTAAATGCTCGTTTAACAACATATTTAAACAAATTCTGTTAAAGAAATACAGTTGTTTTCAAAATGGTAGCGCATGAAGATAGTTCAAAAGTAAAATTATGTTTCTGTTTTGTCAGAAAAGTGATGATGTACTTCTAACTTTGATTTCTGGTCTGTGTAATTTTGCTTCACAGTTGTGAAGAATGAATCATCTATAAAAGGAGGTAAGATAAATCAGTTACTACAAATACAATAGTATAGCTATGATATAATATCCTAGTTTCTTTATGAATCTTTACTGTTTCACTATGATTAAAATCAGAAGATGAAAAATATTGGCGTCTAAAATTTCAGAGGCAAATCTATAATATAACACCAGTAAAATATATTTTCATGTTATTTCTGACATTTTAGTTTTATTCTCTTTTATGTTGTTGCAAATTAGATAAAGAAGAACAAGGAGGACTTTCACCAAGTCCCTCCACATCCCCACCTCAGAATGGTAAGCAATGTTGTTTTGACAAGAATTTGAAAAAAAAAAGAAAGTTACTTTGTGCACACAGTTTGCAGGTGATGTAGGCTTTTATTCACAGGCTGTAACCCAGAACCTGTTTCTTTATTTCAGAAACCATGAATGGCAATTGGATTGTTCCTGTTGTTGTTTGTGTTGGTGGTGTTGGTGTTGTTGTTGGTGTACTTATCAGAAAATACTTTAGAAAGTAAGTTCTTTTTTTTTTTTTTTTTTTGCTTCACAATAATTCTAAATTTAGTAAATATAAGTATCATAGGAGTTTCTGTAGTGTTATTTTACCCTCCTAAATTCACAGTGAACAAATATTTCATTCCACCTAATATGCCTACATATTAGTTATATTAAGTCAAACCTGCTAAGCTTAACAACATTTTCACTAAAAGTCTTTTATTGTCTGTTATACAGAATGAAGAGGAGAAACAGTGGCTCAGATAACCAACCAGAGCCATCATTTCCACTGGAACCTCAAGGTAATCCTGGGCAGACGAGGATTACTCAGGAAAATGAAGAGGTTGTATAAAGTGGTGACACCACAACTCCTGCTTTTGTAGCAGAACATGGTCAATATTAATGGTCACCGCCAGACTGTTGATGAAAAGGAGGAATTGTTTTAAACCTCCAAAGCATCAGTCAATTTTCCCTTATTGTCTTCTTCTTCAAACTGTAACTTGTTAAAGAAGCATAAAAACATAAAACAAACTTTCTACATCAATTTGTTGATTTTTTTAAAATAGATTTTTCCCCCCCAGAAAAATCACATACAAATAATTGTTCTTTTTGAAAGTTGTTGTTTGTTATAGACAGGTGAAATCACTCGATCAGGTTTATTCACATATTGATCACAACACAGAGAGCTTATAGACAATCAATAATGAAGCAGGTCTGGATGAAAAGCTCTGCCAGGCAGAGACAACATGAGTTTTATACCAAGGATCCAAAACAAGAGGCAAGATAGTCTGGTTCTGATGCAGCTGCAGAAAACAGCATCCAACCAAATAGTTGTTTTGATGAGAGTTCACCAGCATTTAATTTAACACGATCAGCAGATGTTAACTTGCAGTAATTTTCCAACACAAAATCTTGTTTAATTCTGACTTGTTTGTGTTAGTTAATGCACTACCACACTTAAATGATAAGCCCCTTGTTATAGACAGTATCTTAGTAAAAGTCTTAGAAATAAATTTGTTAATTATCAATGAGTAGAGGTAGATTGTTATTACTAATTTATTCAAAACATGAATATATGTCACTATGTCTAGACATGGACAAATTTATATTTACAAAGCTGCATTTTCTTTGCCTCTTACATTTCGTGCAATTTTATGTTTTAATGCAACTGTGAGAAAAAAACACTTTTGGAAATGATTTATCTTGCTCTTTATTGGTGTATATAGTCATATATTATTCAGGACTTTATTAGATAGTGTTCTTTCTGCCCCTTAATGCCCCGACCTTGAGTTTATTTCAAACAAGGTTAAAAACCTTCTTATTTCAAGTTGTCTATTCTTAAACTTTTAATCCCACTCATTTGCTATATTTACTTTGTCCATTTTTCACCTGCTTGCTCTTTTATTATATATATATATATTTTTTTTTTTACTATCTTCTTACTGTATGTAGTTCTTAATTTTCTTGTACAAGCACTTTGAATTGTCTTTGGCTGAAAGGTGCTATATAAATAAAGTTGCCTTGCTTTCCGCTGAAATGAGCCATTATAATTTTTCCAGGTAAAATTAAATGGTGAAAAAAGGATACATAATATAAAATCATGTCATAATAATGTTTGTAAAATAATGTGTCAGTTTACATTATATTCATTTTTGTATAAAATCACCTCAGATGAATATCAGTGTAAGTAATGCAATACTAGTTTGTTTTGTTATTGAATAAAACCGCTCAGCTGGGTGGTGGACATGTACACATTGTTATCTACTAGCTTTACATTGTAGTCTTTACTTTTTATCTGATGTGTCGACATCAATACACGATTACTGCATTACATTTGAAAGACTTGTAGGAACAGTGAGTGTCATTGTACAAAGCTCATAAAAGTGGAAACACAAGTGTTTCAAAATTTCACATAATCCAAACAGATACTTTAAACTCTTCAGGATCGTTTCTTTGTTGTGATTTTGTCTTTAGTTGGGTTGGAATGATGCATGACAGGTTTGCAACGTGCCAACAGGTGTGGCAGCTTTTCCTCCAGTTGTTTCATTAAGCCAGGCTTAACGTCTGTAATAATCTCAGTGTTTTGATTTAGATAAATGGTTAACAGTGAGGCTAAAGGCAGGAAATATAGATTAAAGAAAACTAACACCTTAAATATTTCTTAACAAAGCATACACTGAAAAGTTTTATTAAAACATATTAAATATACAGCATCCCTTAAGTACACACATAAAACAACTGGAAGAATAAAATTAATAAAATAACATAATTACACATCAGGAGTGATGTAACTTATAATATCTAATTGTTATCTAACTTATTTCTCCCCTTGGTTAGAATTTGTGGTTGTGTCAAATAAATGTTTTTATTTGTATTAAATGTTTACTTTTTGGGAATTTATGTCAAATGTTCTTTTTCTTTGTGTTGCATCAGGTGATCTGAGTAAAACTATTTTATCTGGCTCTTAAATTAGTTTTGCCAGCGCTGAGCATGCATGACCTGGAGCGAGTTAATAGTAGGAAAGGTAAAATAGTTCAGTTTAGCGTGAGCTCTTTGGAAAAACAAACAAACATATGAGTGTATAACCATACATGTGACACAAGTTGAATTTTCTTCAATGGACACTATGGGATAAATGTGTCAAGCATTTATGACAGGAGGTGAAAGAAATTCATTAAACTTAGAAATATTAAGACATATAAAGAAAACAAAGTTTTTCATAATCTCTTTCAGAAACATTAATAAGACCTTATGCATGCTGCTACAGGAAGTAGTTTGTTATGTCTAAAGAGGAAGTATCTGCAGAACAAGGAATGATTGTTTAACTAGTCAAAGCAACAACAGGTTTGACTTCTTGTTTCAACCTGCAGGGAGCAGAGATTCAATGTTGATATCCAGTAACAACTGAAAGGGTGTCTTGTTTTTCCACTGACTGGATGAACTCCTGTTGTCTCTGGAGTTGAAACATTGATCCAGGAAACACTTCAGACTCAACCACGCCTCAGCTAAATATGTAAAACAGGTCTTATTTGCTTTCTGTGTTTGTGCTTCATGATGATGTCTAGTGAAATAACTTATAATGAAGTAGGACTCCATGTCATGCTTTGCATCTCCATCTTCAGTCAGAGAGAAAAACCTCCAGATGATTGATCTGATAGATACAGACTTACAGAAGTGAAACTACAGAGATCTCTTTCTACAGAAACATCCTTATAAACACATCATTAGACAGGGAGAGATGTGTAAATATGTAAAAATAAACTCATTTTATTTCAAAACTATCATTTGTTAACATTTATTCATTGATAAAGACTTTTGTCACAATTATTACTCCAAGCAATAATTTTAAAATAAATGTCATTGAAGCAATTTTTTATTGTCTTTTTATCTTTCAGTCTTTCTTTGATAGACTTTTAGAAAAGTTTAGAAGATTTTATTCTGTAAACTGTTTGGTGAGGAGGAAGACCCATATTTATATTTAGTTCTCAACCAGAGTTATGAAGATAGGATGGGAGGTAAAAACAAATCCTCAAGTCTCTGTTGGAGAACAGCAGCAAAGAGCGCCATCTAGTGGTGAGAAAATCTCCAATGTTCAAACCACAAAACTGAATGGAAGAAACTGTTTAGCAAGAAGTTATAATGGATGTTACTAGATACATATATCTAGTAACATAGATACATATATGCTACATGTATCTAGTAACATACATGTATATGTACCACATGTATGTAATACTTTGTAACATTAAATAATGTATCTTAATTTTGGTGAATTGTTCAATTTATTTGAACAATTCAAATAAATTGTTCAAATTATTTTTGAATTTGAATTCAGAATTCAAATTCAAAAATACTTATTGATCCCAACTTAAATGTTGTTGTAACTCATAACTACCAATAACTTTTACTTTTAATAGAACTCATTTATGAGACAAACAGGTTGGCTTTGACAAAATGGCCGCTCTGCTTCCTGCTCCTAGTTTAGCAAAACATTTCAGGCCTGGAAGCAAATATTGAACTTGGCTTGAATAAAACACAATACAACAATGTTTTAAAGGGTTTTTATTTACAAGAGTCAAAGCTTAACATCAGTTCACAATAAACATAAAAAAACATTTATTGATACAAAAACAAAGAATGGAAAACAATAAAAATATATATTTTTCTAATTTCTTTGGTTTAGAGGATCATGTTTACTAGTTTATGTAACATGGCTGCCAGTTAGTTTGCTCAATCAACTCACAGTCTGTGTCGTACCTCCATACAAACTCATTAGTACTTAAACTAATTCTTCATATTTTAAGTTATATGAAGAAGGTGCAAATCTCCCTTTTTGTGATTCTACCTAAAAATCCCACTGATGGTCTTGACCAGCATCTGCTGTGGATGTGGATGCTGGTCCACAGCATCTTTGGTCCACAGAGACCATTTCATGCTTCAGAGAGCATGAAATGGATGAATATAATAACTTGTTGTATAAAGTTTGACTTTTTACACATTTAATGTGACAACAGTTTAATAGTCCAGGACAAATGAATAACTAGAAGATAAACAGATGTGCAGTAGTTGTGAGGACAGTCATGTTTCACATTATCCATCAAAGGAGGGATCAATATCATCCCCAATAAAGATTGTGATTTATCACAGTAATATTCTGTCTTCTGAGACAGACTGGTGACCTTTCCAGGTGACCCTGCTGGAGATGGACACCAGCACCTCCTGACCCCACGAGGGACAAGATGTTAGAATTATTCTGACTTAACCACTAGATGGCGCCCTAGAGTTTTACTTTGAGTTGCACAGTAAAAGTTCACCAGACAAAATAAAATGAAAATCAGATTCTTTTAAGATATCATATATATATTATTTACAAAAGCCAACAAATGAACAAAACATGCCTCTTACTAAAAATATGGCTTTTTAATAATGACTTAGTTCTAACAAACACCTTTTAATTCAGGCCCCAAAATCTTTACTTTGTAGAAAGTATTTATTTATTTTTTGCATGTTTAAGTTGTTAATAAAATCCTGTATTGATAATTCACACCTTTTACAGTTTCTATTTGAATTATAGAGCTATTGAAAAGGAAACGTCCTTTCATTTTGCTGATGGGGCCGTTTCCTTTTTCTGGGCAGCGAATCAAAGTGTGAAATAGAGGAACAGCTTCAATCTCTGCAGAAAGGTTCGAGTTGGAGACACAGGGGAGCCGCCATGTTGGATTTTGATGTTAGGTAGTTGAAAAACTTGTTTTTTAAAATTAGAGCCATTTGATTTCTGAGATATTAGTAGGAAATATAAAGTATAAATCATAAAAAGCACCGTTTTATTCACAGCCTATAACTTTGCAGCAGCCATTTATTCCTACATTAAACAGCCATATTAAGACTCAGTTCAATGAATTTAAAAAGGCTCATTGGTTTGATAGTATAAATGTCAGAGCAAATGGACCTTTCTCAATGTGTGCAGAACATTGGCCCAAAGTTAGATAAAGATAAGTGACTCTAATTTACTCCATCATAAATCAGCTTTTCTCAACCTGGACTTTAGGATTCCTTGTCCTGCATTTTCTCCCTGCTTCCACATCCTGACTCAAATGAACAAGTGATTCATTCACCAGGCTTAAGAAGCTCCAAGCCTCCACTGAGTTCAGTGTTGGTGGAAGAGACATTTCTTTATTTCCCCCATGGTGACTCATCACAATGATGTGGCAAAGCTAATGATGAACACAGTCTTTATGCTTCCCAGACCATAATACATATTCATCAACTAAACTTCTCTACCTTCCTCAAGCTTTGTGCCAGTAATGAAAAAGTCACTAAACTGGTTTAAAGTTATTATTCTATCTGTTGTGTCTATGGCCCTATTTTCAAAGTAATTAATCAATTTATAATTTTCCTATTTCATGTTAATAAATGACCCTGAGAACATATGTTAATAATATTACATAATGTAACTATAACGGTGCTTATAAAATATATAGTATCAAAATGTTCTTTTTTTACATTCACTGTATGATGATGTACATAGAAATACTCAGGTGATTTGTTCCTATGTGAATGTATCAGTTTTAAGGAGGAATAATAAATATAAACAATTACTGAGGGCTGGACATGGAAGAAAGATGAACTAATGAATTCACTGCTGAGTCACAAATTGTAAAACTAAACAGCAAGAGACCAAAATCATAATAAAATACAGAATAAAAATAAAATAAAATAACAAAATAAGATTCACTGACAGAAATTAAACTAAAAACCTTTTGGAGGCACAAACTGGGGATCAAGTCTGTCAACTTTTGCATGAATTAAAAACTTTTCAAGAGAAATCAGTTATGAAAAGCTGAATAAGAGACTCTAAACTACAGAAACATCTTTGGACATGGGATGTTCTTTAACTTACATGATTCTTGTTTCATTTTTTAATTATTAGATTATTAAACCTTTTATCTAATATGAAGGACTTCCTTCTGGGTTTAAGGCAAACAGTTGTTATATTATTATGCAC
>CAEGAD010053006.1:0-13364 GCA_903067055.1 Poeciliopsis paucimaculata
ACTTGTCTATTGACTTTTCCGTCAAGGACTGCCTATGCTTCCGTTTAACCATTTGTCTTTTTAAATAAATTATTGTACATTTTTATCACTTTGATTGAGACTCTGATCACAATTCTGCAGACTATTTATAAAATTGACCACTCGGGTATCACATCTACATGTTTGCATTTAACAATATTTACCCCAATGTTACTAACTCACCGACTTACTTGGAACATTTAGGAACATTTCAGACAAAAAAAAATTGGTATTAGCCTTGGTATCGGCCAAAATCAGGCTTTTTAAAGAGCGCTAATCTCCCAGAAAACTGCAACCCGTGCACCCCAACTTAGGATGGAATACATATTCATGACATACTTTGATTAAATTAATTTCTCTTAAGCATAACTCCAATAGCTAAACATTTTATTTTTAGCTATTGAAGGTGAGTCTTTCTCCCATGAAGATGTGGACCAACACTGGACAGATTCTGTGACTTCAAACAACTTTAATTGGAAAAGTTTTACATAAGTTATAAGTTGATGTAAAAATAATGTTTGTTTTAGATGCATAAAACAAACCATAATATGTTTGGTTCATGCTATACACAGTATATCGCTAATTACAGTTTAGAGTAGCTCACTGATATGTTAATGCAGTAGCCATGTAGCTCAACGTAAAAACATTTTGCTACATAATGTCAAACATTGAGAAGTTTTGTTATCAAAGGTTATCAAACCCTCAGAAACATACGGAGCCATCCATGAGAATAAATTTAAAGTTAAAACTCAGTTTCACACAAATGCAAACATTGTAGCTGTTGGTTTGCAATGAAAAATCAAACAATCCAGAAACTGTAAAGCTCTAATTTTTTTCCTTTCTGCAGTTCTTCAAACATTGCATTCCAACTCACAGTATGACTGCATTCAAACAGGAGGGAGATTCTCCCTCTGCTCTAAATCACCTGGCTTTTAAAGCATTGGCTCCTACCTGGACTAATTAAGGGGTGGAGTCAACATTTACCTTTCCAGATAGAAAAAAACATTTGTACCAAACTATATTCCTAGAAAAATATGTACATAATTACAACTAACATCAAAACTAAAATAAAAACAATCTGGGCCCAAACAAAATCCAAACATATCTGCCCTCCCTCTCAAACAATGGATTTTCCCAGTGAGGTTGATTGAAAACACCAGGTCCTTGTTAGCACTGCTCATGGGCACGCTTCCATGGCAACATAGGACCAGGTGACCTCAAAGAGAAGAGAGAATGATTAAAACACAATATTAAACAAACCAAGTTGCTTCCTCCAAACAAAAGCAATGCATTTACTAGATAAATTAAAATATAGGACGTACAAAAAAAAACAGCACCTGTTAGGGAGGGGATAAATCCCTCACAGTAGCATAAATGTTTGGTTGTTGAACCGGACCTGTCAAGGTCATTATCAAGCTACATTTCTATTAACAGCTTTGTAAATCTTTCTGATAAACATTACATTACCAAGACACATTAAAACAAGCCTTTATTTGTGCTTTTTTCCCTAATTTTCTTCTTTCTTTTCTCTGCCACTGAAGGATAAATCTTTTTTTGCAACATTGTTTTGATAACTTATCTTCCTCTGGTGCTTAGGTGATTTGAATGCACACTGCACAGCAGCTCATTAGGCCCACAAGATATATTATTGTAAAAAAAATCACAACTCCATAATAAATTTATGTGTTTTTGTTAATATAATCACATCAAAATCATTATTAAAAAAAAGAAAGAAAATGTTCCACTTACGGGGCCCCCTAGTGGCCTGGGGCCCTAAGTGGTGGCTTAGTTTGCTTCTGCCCTGGTCTGGTGGCTGGGCTTTAACCCATGAAGCCCAGCACAACCTGAAGAGAAGACATGGGTTCCCCTTCCCATGGGCTTACCACCCATGTGGGAGGGGCCAAAGGGGTTGGGTCCAGTGTGGGATGGGTGATAGTCAAGGGCAGGGGCCTTGGCAATCTGGTCCTTGGCTACAGAAGCTGGCTCTCTGGATGTGGAATATCACCTCTTTGGTGGGGAAAGAGAATGAGCTGGTGTGGGCAGATGGTGATCTTGACTTGGGCATTCTTGGCCAGTGGGTAGAATACTCCAAAAACTTCCTCAATGCCACCAACATCCCTTGCATTGAGGAAACTGAGCCTGGAAACTGAGCACTAGGCTTCAGCTGAGGAAGCTGAAACTTGGTGAGCTGTCCAATCTCTGGGGATGAGGTCGCCAAGGTGGTTAAAGTACCGGGCCCTTTGATAAGGGTTGCTAGGTCCTTGTATGACCGGTCAGAGCCTGGTCCACATTGGTCAGTCTCATTTCTGAAGAGAGTTGGACTCGGCCAAGGCTGCCTTTTGTCACCAATTCTGTTTATTACGTTCATGGACAAAATTTTTCGGCACAGCCAAGGTGTTGAGAGGATCTGTTGTTGTGGCCTTAAGATTGCATCTCTGCTTTTTGCAGATGATGTGGTCCTACTGGCTTCTTCAGGTCATGATCTACAGGATTCACTCGAGCAGTTCGCCGGTGAGTGTGAAGTGGGCGGGATGAGAATCAGGCCATGGTCTTGAGTCAGAAAAGGGTAGACTGCCTTCTTCCGATTGCGGGGATGTCCTGTACCAAATGGAGAAATTTAAGTATTTTGGGATATTGTTAACAAATAAGCGAAAATGGAGTGGGAGATCAACAGGTGGATTGGTGCAACATCTGTAGTGAAGCGAGCACTCTGCTGGTCTTTTGTGGTGAGGAGAGAGCTGAGTCAAAAAGCAAAGATCTCGATTTACTGCTCAATCCACGTTCCTACACTCATCTATGGCCATGAGCTTTGGGTCAAGAACAAGCGTGAGTTTTCTCCATAGGGTGTCTGAGCTCTCCCTTAGAGATAGGGTGAGAAGCTCAGTCATCCAAGAGGGACTCGGCAGAGCCACTGCTCCTTTCATGTCTAAAGGAGCCACTTGAGGAGGCTCAGGCGTCTAGTTGGAATGCCTCCTGCATGCTTCCCTGGTGCGTGCAGGAGGTGGTGGTCCTCTGGGTGGGTCTCCTCCACCCAGAGGAGACCCAGGGAAAGACCCATTACGCACAGGAGGGACTATATTTCTCAACTGGCCTGGGAACACCTTGTAGTTCCCCAGGAGGAACTGAACCCAAGTGGCTGACGAGAGGAAAATCTTGGGTCTCCGTACTCGGACTGCTATTCCTGCCACCCAACTCCAGGTAAGCGAAAGAAGATGGTTGGATGGAGGAGACTGCTTTGTGGACTTGTAAATCTGCACACACAACAAATTTTCTAATAAGAGGCCGACTCTTAACTGTGCATGTTTGCCTGTGAAAGTTGCACTGTGGCTCCGGCAGCTCAAGTCAAACAAATAATGGTACATCCTGCTCATGCTGTGAAAAATTGCATTGTGCGCATTCCATCTGCAGGGAGCTCTGCTTGTGACCAATTTTCTCATTACCTGTTACAGCACAATTACAGAGCTGAGTGCTTTAGCTCATACTGCTCCATAAAACACATCGGAGGTCCTTTGTGTGAATTTTTCTCCATCAAACATAAAGCGTGTGTTCATAAACAGATGCCAATGTTAAAGTGAAAACATCTGCACATCTTAAACCTGCTGAATCGCTTTAAAATTGTCTTATGGCTTTTGGGAATGCATAGGCTGGAAGAACTCAGACTGGTTTTAATAATATCCAAATGGACTGTATTTCTTTTTTTTTACTGGCCTGGTTCAAACGCAATCCTATCCTTGCCAAACAGAGGTGGACAAGATTAGATGGTTTTCACCACTGCGGCACCACACCTGCACAAGCCTTAATAGCCTCTCAGAGGCTCGTGATAACCCATTTGCTTGCATTCTGCTCCTCTGGTTCCAGGTTTAATTCAAGATACTTGAAGGACCACAGTTTCTTCAAAAAGAACGCCATTTTCTTTCTTAAATCAAACACTTGAAACACCACGCTCGCCGCTTCGGCTGTTGTGATATAATGTATGCATTAAGTGAAGCAATTTAATTGCAAGTCGCTTTGCTATGTTTATAAGCATCTCTGCACGCTAATTGGATGTGAGCTTTGTTCACAGAGTTCAGGCCCTTTTTGTTTCATTAGTGTGAAGCCACTCTTCCTTCTGAACACAAGGCACCAATACCGTCTCCCTTCAGACACAGTGCCTCAGCTCAAAGTGGCCTCCCGAGGAAGCTGCACCATTAAATATTAACGGCATGTGTTTAGAGGCTTTTCCCCCCTCACATTTCAAACAATAGGTTTGTCAGCATCTCATGTAGCATGTTTTAAGATAAAGGCTGTGCGAGAAGCAGGTTCTCTGGGATTTGTACTGCATTATTCCTTTGAGAAAAAAAAAATCAATGCTGTTTCTATGTTACTATTAACATTTTCTAAGATTTGCAAACATCAATGAAACTGAACATCTTTAGGCTGACTTGATACAAATTACAAATCTCAACCTTTATTTTAATATACCTCTATAAAATTCATTATTCATATGATAATGATGATGCACTACAATGGCCAAGTTAAAATTTAGACCATAACCCAGTTAAGGTAAAAATTCCAAATGATGCATGTGATGCATATGTTTCTCCCTTTCCCCTTTTATTTCTGATCCAGAAATTGATCTGAAGTAAGAAAAAACTATATATATATGTATATAGTGATGAACCCTCGCTATAACGCAGTTCACTTTTCATGGTGTTTGCAGATTTTTTGTGTGTTTTTTTTTTTTCCACAGTCCATTGTATTCTGCGTCCTGATTGGCTAGACAGTCTTTCTGATTCTTCTCTGTGTGTCAATGACGTTGTGGTTTAATACGTACACATACGTAAAACAGCTTGCCAAATTTAAGTTTGTAAATTCTCTTGCAATTTCAAGTTTCTCTAAAACCCATAATGTCGACAAAATGTTCTGCACCGACAAAGGCACTTGTGGTCGAACCCAAAAGGCAGAGGAAGATGCTATCGCAGAAAAACTTCAACTTCTGGACATGCTACTCAAACATAATTGATGGTGGCATGTCGGTTTATAAGAATATTTTTGCCCAGAAGAAAAAAGAGCGACAACAACTACCTATTATTATGTTCTTCTCTGGAAAAAACACACCTGCAATGCGGGCTTTAGAAGAAAAAAACGCTACAGAGCGGACTCAGGATGCAGCAGCTCTGTCAGAAATACACATGATTATTACATCTATTTCGGTCCATAAAACTATATTCTCCTGTTATCTAAAATGATAATCCTAAAAGTCATAGAGATGCATTAGTGTTGTTGTTAATATATAGAAGGTCCTGCATTGGTTTAGCATACAGGGGTACGTCCTTCCACAAGTTTGTCACAGTAATGTTTTCCTGGACTCTTTTGGGAGGTATCATCTTAAATAACCAAGAAAACAGTTAAAATCATCAGTCCATTTTAAAAATAAGCAGGTTTACGTTTTAAAAATAAGTAATAAAAAAAAATAGTTTACTTAAAGAACTTAAGGGACAAATGGAGAGTGGCCCCGAACAATATGATTCAATTCCCTTTTTAGGTCCAAGCTACACCCTAAAGAGGGCGTTGCACTGCGAAGTCATTTTCTTAACATATGCATGTGTGTGTATGTGTGTGCATTCAAGCAGATAAAAGAGAAAGAGGAAAGACATATAGTCATATATACATAGCATTAATAAATTTCACTAAGCAAATAAATTATTCCAGAATTAATGCAATGAACAATAACATTGTCTTGAGACCATTTATAGGTAACATACTTATAATGAATTAATGAATAATAATGCAAGCGCTCCCTCTCAAAGATCAATAAATTTTAATTCTTTAAAAAAAAAGGCTTAACACCGCAACTAGCAGATATCTTAAATATCCAAAAATAGAAGAGAATAGAATATACCTTATTGATCTCCAGGGGGGAATTGCTCTCTCTCTCTCTCTCTATATATATATATATATATATAAAAGAAATATATATATATATATATATATATATACGTAAAATATTCAGTAAGACTTTATTGGTTGTGAATAACCAGTCAATTACAGAGTCTTAAACATAACACCTGTCATGAACATGAGTAAGTCTTCATGAATATTTATGATTGTTGTCATAAAGTGTCATTCTGTAAATCATGACACTTTTAATACAAAGTTGACATTATTCAAAATGTCTTCGTTATGACATTTTGAATAATGTCATTCAAAATGTTAACCAAGAAATCATTATTTGACATAAATCTGTTATGAAATTATTACTAAACTTTATCTTTAATAACATAAAACTACATAATTTTTACCGAATGACACTTTATGACAACAGTGATAAATAATCATGAAGACTTACTCATGTACATCAGAGGTATTATGTCATGTTTATGACAGTGTCATGACAGTCTTATTCACAACCCGTCAAATAAAGTGTTACTAAATATTCATTGCAAGAATGAAGCAGGATGCATCTAAAATTATTCAATTTCTGTCAAGAAATTTGTCATCTGTCCTAAGTTTTTTATCATTTCTTTTATTGTCCTAGTTTATATACCAATTTCACAATTTTCCTCTGAAATGACCTGACCTCGTTCTCATGTATAGACAGTGGCATATGTGAGCATCTTTCTCAATTAGATCAGGGGCATGCTAGTAACATAGCAGAAAGAAATGCCTCCTTACAATGTCCTCCAGCCATTATGTCCAACAACCCTGACTGCCTTGTGCCTATATTTCATCCACACGTGGATTTGTGTCACCCGGCACCACCCACCTAAGCTCCACCATGAGAAACGTTAAAAGAGAGCTGCAGGCGCATGGGCAGAATTTTGAAGGCCCAAAGGGAACTCCCAGTGGGTGAGGTGGAAAAAAAAACAGCCAAGCCCTGGGCTTGTTTTTATGATGCCTTTCAATCAGCAGGTGATTCCCAGCTGAAATGATAGGTGATTTGATTCTGTCTTCAATTAATGACCTCACTTAAACAATTAAGAGCAGACCCCTTTTGCCCCCCACCAAAACACACCAATCACAAGTTTTTTTTACACATGACGAATGTGACTGGATCCTTGTTATTTTTACTCAGGCAATCCCTGAGTAACCAAGTGGTGCCCTTTAGATGGAATGAAGAGGAGGGCATAGCAGGGATAGTAGCAAAAGGGAATGAAGAAGAGCATGAAGCTACACTTTCTACAACCCCTTTCCACCTTCTCGTACTCCTCCAACCCCCCCCCCCGACCAGCATATAGGAAATTAAAGACCTGGACAGCAGGAGGATAAACGGAGAGGAGGGTAGTGATTTAGAGCATGGCACAGGGGGATGGGGACCCAACGCTTCAGATATAATTACTGAATAATGAGGAACAATTTATTGTGTTCTTGTTAGAGACATCAACATGCTGTTGGATCCTGCCTATGGAGAGAGGAGCAGGCCTCGCTTCTCTCCTTCTGCATCAGGGAGAACGAGATCATTAAAAAACCCTTCGTCACCTAACCTAAAAGAGTGAGGTTGATACAGTTCTCCCAGAATGAGGAGTAAACTTATGACCTTAACCCAGTATGTGAACCAAATTGGATGAGCGGAACACTGCAGTTGATTATTACATTTATTTCGGTCCATAAAATTATATTTTCCTGTTATCTAAAATGATAATCCTAAAAGTCATAGGGATGCATTAGTGTTGTTGTTAATATATAGAAGGTCCTGCATTGTTTTAGCATACAGGGGTACGTCCTTCCACACAAGGTTGTCACAGTAATGTTTTCCTGGACTCTTTTTGGGGGTATCGTCTTAAATAACTAAGAAAAGAGTTAAAATCATCAGTCCATTTTAAAAATAAGTAGGTTTACATTTTAAAAATAAGTAATAAAAAAAGAGAAATAGTTTACTGTTTCACTGCCAGACCACTACCATGAGTCCTTAAGGGACAAATGCAGAGTGGCACCCTACAATATGATTCAATTCCCTTTTTAGGCCCAAGCTACACCCTTGCACTGTGAAGTCATTTTCTTAACATGTGCATGTGTGTGTATGTGTGTACATTCAAACAGAAGAAAAAGAGGAAAGACATAGAATCATATATTCAATATCCATAGTATTAACAAATTTCATTAAGCAAGTAAATTATTCCAGAATTAATGCGATAAACAATAACATTGTCTTGAGACAATGTTATTATAAGGTAACATACTTATAATGAATTAATGAATAATAATGCAAGCGCTCCCTCTCAAAGATCAATAAACTTTCATTCTTTTTAAAAAAAGGCTTAACACTGCAACCAGCAGATATCTTAAATATCCAAAAATAGAATAGAATAGAATATATTGTGTTGCCACAAGGCTTCTTCGTTGTGTTCACTCGCGTGCTTGCAGAGGAAAAATAAAAACTTCCACGGCACTCCGGTGTAAAGATGCAAACCAAAATTTATTCCACTGTACAAAACAAACTACAGTTGAAAAACCGTGTGGCTCTGTCGATATAACTTGCAGCGCTTTTTCTTTCTCTCTGCTATCTATCCTTCGTTACCGCTCCAGCGTGCACACATCATTTGCATAAATTGCAAAATGGCCAATTAAGCTATAAACATATAACTTAAAATAAAACACTCATTCACAATAAAACATTATGAAATTAACAACATGCAATACTAATAATGATACCTAAACCTCAACAAATGCACTTATCAAATTATTAATTAAATAAATATGTTTAACAGTAACTGTATATTATTTTACATTAACTTGGCCTCCACATATATTTTATTGATCTCTAAGGGGGAATTGCTCCATCTTAAGTAATAAATACAAAGTTTGTAATATATATATATATATATACCTAAGATATATAGGTATATCTAAGAGTGATAAGTTCAAAATGACTAGATATAAACAAATAAATAAAAAGTAAGCAATTGCATGCAATATGTTAATTAATCTATAAATAACCTACAAATGAGTGCAGAAAAAATTTGAATCAATTAGCACAGACTTGGGCATTGTAAAGCCTGATGTGAACAGGTAGAAATGACCAAAACGACCAAGAACAATAAATAAAACGGAAATAAAACCCCATACAACCAAAACCATAAATAAAATGGATTATGATGTCTCTGTAAACAAAATCAGAATAGAAATGATCGAGCTCCTTTTAATTTATCATGCAATTAATTGAGATATTGCTTAGTATGACAGCCTGTCTTCTGCACGCCATAAACAAGATTGTTAGGTAAACAATTTACTTCAATTTACTTCAATTCCTCTATCGCTTGTTTTTCCTCTGCATCCTTTGCGATGGAGTGGCACCACTTCTGCCTTTTGTACAGACCCTCAGTTACATACTAACAAGGATCTTCAAAGGGAGAATTCCAAAGATGATGATGATGTTCTCAATAGAACATCATCAAAAAATATTTATTTTATACTTTAGATTCTAGGGGTGCACTGAACATTAAGGGTGTGAATGCTCCCTTAATGTTACCATCATCAATTAAAAAGCTGTCAATGATCATATATAAATAAAAATAAGCTTTTTCTATGCCCAGTTGACTTGGAAAAAAGAGCTGTCTAAATGTTTTTTGCTCCACCATCAGAATCATCAGTCACAACTCTGTATTGTGACCTCGAAAATATCGTTTTAACTTTCTCAGACTCCCCTCATTAAAAGCAACACAAACCACTGGATCACAAATCACACTCTGTAAGCTATAAGAGTCACATGATGTGTCTCTTGTGACACTGAAGGAGAAAGAGAGAAGGTGCTTGCCGAGCGCGTAGCCATGCTGTTGCCCAAATAGATGTGTTCCATCTGAGAGCGATGCAGCCTTAAATGATCCTCACTAGACAGATGAGTGCTACTTGAATGTTAATGAGGGCCCCCTTTAGACGCGCATAAATTAAATGATTAGATGTCTGCAATCATGCATGGTCCTTAGGTGTCCCCTATTTATGGCATATGAAATGTAGCTGCCTTTTTACGATAGATCTCCCCCTTCCTGCACAGGCTTTGCCACCTGAACAGGCAAAGCCCTTTCAAAAGATGAGTTTTTTAATGACCTACAAATGAATCACTGGCAGATTTGAAGGAGATGCGGAGCCCACTCCTTTACAAAAGAGTGGAAAATTGTGCCATCCACTGTGAAAAAGCTTAAGAAGGAAAGGAGTTGTGGTAAAAAACAGATTTGTTTCACAGCCGCCGCTTCCTGAAAGGTCCGCTGTTGAGGGGAGAAGTGGGAGACTGGGTTTCCCAGGCTGAGGGGCTCAAAGGACAAGTCACCTAACAATGCATCTTCTAGCTCCTTGCTCCATGTAACTCGTCATTGTCTTGGTCATGTTGCACACAACAGCTTTTTCCCCCTTCGTTTTCATGACTGCATTAATTACTCCATTACGCATATCTCTTGGCTCTTGGTGTTTTCCCTATAGATAACAGCATGTCAAGGTTTCAACAAAGGGAGGGCGCAGTACTCATCTGACACTTCATTAATCAACATAAAATATAAATCAGGAAGAAAAACAAAAACAAAAAGAAAAACGCTTATCTAACAGAACCTATGGCTAAAGTTGGATTGTGTTCACTTTAAAATAATCCTGTTTTTTCTCATGCAGCAGGGTGGAAAAGATTTTAACTTATCTCCATTTTTAAAGCTGAACTATAATGGAGTTGTCCATAATATCCTGTTTGAGAAGTAAAGTAAATAAGTGAACATATTCATCAATCATAACTTACAGATTTTGCACCATGTATAAACTTGGGTTTCTACTGCTTCTAAAAACTGCTTCTAATTTGTGTCAACACCTTAATATTTTTTGATGTCTAGAAGACAAGCTGTTTCAAAAACTTCTAGAACGTCCCATTCCAGAGGTTATCAATCAGCAGGCAGTGCCCCTCACCTAGAAACTCCAACAAAGCCCAGTCTAGCAACCAAATCAACGCTCCAACACATTTGGTCAGGTGGTTTTACAACGTACAATGTTTGCTGGGAAAGACAAGTGTTATGTCTGTATGGCTGACTTACCATACATACAAATCACTTGCTGCATTCTTGTTGGTTGAGCAGGAGACTCCACCTCAACTTTTCAAATCTGTATGGTGGAATAATCAGTGAATCTGTTTTCAGCCATGTTCAGTGTAAGTGTAAACATTGAGTTGGAGGGGTAGTAGCAGCTTATTTGGATTTAGAGTGACTAAGTGTGATAGTTCGGTAGACTTGGTTCGGGGAAGAATTAAAATTCCAACATTTGTCCTTTGTTAATGCTTAGCCCTTCTGGTGTTTTCCAATATAGGGCACAGGCTCTCTTCTCAGCTTAAGCTTGCCAGCATTAAGCCTAATGTTTCTTTGTCTGCACCTCATTAAAAAAAAAAAACAAGATTTTTGTCATGATCCATGTCTATTTCCTCCTGTGTGTCTCCCTGTAATCAGCAATGACTGCAGCCTGTAGCTATGAGACTTTACAAGATCCAAGTCTGAGTAACTGAAGTCTAATTTTTGTTGCACTCATTTATAGAGTAACATATTATTATTATTATTATTATAGTATTAACATATTAGCATGGGCCTACTTGTTATTTATTTATTTTCAGTCATGTACTTGCATCACTCTTAGATACAGTTGCAGCCATGCATGTTTTAATGTTATACACCTCAGTTTTTAGCAAACAGCTCAAAGTCTAACTGTTATTGTTGTGCATATGAGGGGTAAAGTTTACCTTCGAGCAAATGCACACCAAAGGAATTGCAGCGCTCCCTTTTGTAAATATTTCTGCCACGATCTCTTCAGGTGTTTTTCCCAAGGCTTTGAAAACAGCAGTTATCAAACCACTGATAATAAAGAACAATCTGGACAAGTCACTACTGCAGAATTGCAGGCTGTCCTCCAACCTCCCATTCAAATTATTAAAAAAACTGTTTAAACAGTTAAATAGCTTCCTAAATATAACCAACCGCTTAGACTCCTTCCAGTCTGGTTTCCAATCTCACCACAACACAGACACTGCCCTTGCAAAAGTGTTCAATGATATCCATATAATCACAGACTGTGGAAGAAGCACAGTGCTGGTTTTGTTGGACCTCAGTGCAGCTTTTGACACTGTCGAGCATGACATATTACTGAATCGACTGGACAGTTGGGTTGGACTCTGCTCTTACATAAAGAACAGGGATTTCTTTGTTTCAATAAGAAACTTCTCATCAAAGACGTCAGATTTGATGAGAAGGTACATTGGTGTACCCCAGTGTTTCTCAATTCCGGTCCTCATGCCTCCCTTCCCTACATGTTTTAAGTGTTTCCTTTATGCCACACACCTGGATTGAATATGTGGGTGATTAACAGGCTTCTGTAGCACTTGATGGTCATGCAATCACTTGAATCAACTGTTCTGGAATGGAGGTACATCTAAAACATGCAGAGCAAGGGGGCCTGAGGACTGGAATTGAGAACCGCTGGTGTACCCCAAGGTTCAATCCTAGGACCCCTCTTATTCAATATTTATATGCTCCCACTAGCTCAGGTTGTAACAGAAAATAATATTAACTACCATAAATACATGGATGAGACACAGCTCTACATTATGATGTTACTAGGAGACTCTGAGCCATCCAATCACTGAATAAATGCTTAGAACAAACAAATGTGTGGATGAGACAAAACTTCTCCAGCTAAACAGAAACAAAACTGAAGTTATTATCTTTGGACCTAATGAGGAACGAAGTAGAGCAGTCGCCCCCAACCCCGGGCCATGGCCCAGTACTGGTCCGTGGACCAATTGGTACCGGGCCACACAAAAATAAATATTTCCGTTTTATGTATTATTTGAGTCTGGAGGATCTTTTAATTTGAAAATACTTTAACCGCATTCTCTTGCGCGCCAATACTGAACCCATAAGAGAGTAAAATGAGTAAAAAACAGATCAGATGTCTTTGGAAAGTTTCTTTGTGAGGCGAGAAAGCATGGCCGGCGCAAGGCTTAAGCAAACTAAGCCGCCGCTTAGGTCGCCAGGGCCACCAATGGAAAACAAAGGGCAAGACGATCTGGTCCTGACGCAGGTGTGGAAAACAATCTTCCAACCTTGTACATGTAACCAAAATATTTCTTTGGGTGAGAATTCACAAACATTTCATATGACATGACTAGCAGATGTGACCTTATTGTAATCTTTTCCATGACACTGGTCCACCGCTTGAACCTCCAGTCTGTATCATAAAACAATATGACTGTTTTACTCATATTGTTTCATTTTTGTCTTTCTTTTAGGGACTGATGCTTCTGTGGTGGCGGTGGTGATCCCGGGTGGTGGTGTATTGTCTTGTGTGTTTTGTTGGAGCACCTGTTTTTGTTTGCTGTGCCTTTGTTGTGTCCAGGGTGATCCCTTTTCTTC
>CAEGAD010053014.1:0-22500 GCA_903067055.1 Poeciliopsis paucimaculata
ACAGTGTCCAGTAGAGACACAGCGTCCAGTAGAGACGCAGCGTCCAACAGAGACACAGCGTCCAACAGAAACACAGCGTCCAGCAGAGACACAGCGTCCAACATAGACACAGTGTCCAGTAGAGACACAGTGTCCAGTAGAGACACAGCGTCACACTTCTGTCTTTGTCTCTGTCTTTGATGTCTCTTTGTCTGAACTCATCTTCACTAATTGCATCACAAAGTAATAATTACTCTGAGCTCCAGCCTGGTACAAAAGTAAATCAACGTTTCAAGATGTCTTCTATTAACATTGGCTCAATAAAAGGTGATTTTCTAAAACAACTTTATCTTAGTTACTACAATATCCTAAAAAACATAAATAACATTAAAATGTCTCCATATTTTACCCAGAGCCTCCCTAAAGCTACTTCTTGATAAAACTGAGGTTAAAGAGCCTCTGTGCCAACCTGGAGCGGGGAACCATGGCGGGAGCCAGACTGGGGGATTCTTCTGGGTCTGACCGGTCCGAAGAGAAGTCTGACGGGCCGTCCTCCACCAGCAGGGTGGGCACCGCCCCGCTGCCCTGCAGCATGGACACCACCTTCTCATGGGAGCAGTTCCTGCAGGAGGACCAGATGAACGGCCTGAAGCAGGAGATGTCACAAAACAAACAGAACCAGAACCCGCTCCAGCCCTCTGCCAAGTCGTGCTAACAGCAGTTAGCCTATCAGAAGCTATGCTAGCCTAAAATAGCATCTGATTACTAGCATGTAGCAGCTAATGCTAATGTTAGCGTCCTCAGTTGAGATTTGTAAAGAAGCTCCATGAACGATGATCTCATCTCTGATGATATTTATTCAATAATTTAGCAGAATGAAAGAAAAGTTTAATTAAAAATATGAATTATTTTGAAATATTTTATTGGCGCCGTCTGTTTATGAAAACATGAAATCATCGACATATTCAGCTCAGCAGTTTTCCTCCAGAGCTGGAAGCGGTTTCCATGGTTACGGTGAACAACTTTGCTGCTGTTTTGCAGCGTATGTTGACTCTGCAGGTGTTCCCCTGCGCCGTCACCTGGTTTGGCAGCTAAACGATCAGGTCTCCATGGCAACAGCTCTCACAGTAGAGACACAGCGTCCAGTAGAGACACCGTCACATGGCTGCCAGGTGACGGTGTGAGTCAGGACGAGTTTCTGTTGAGATGAAGCAGCTGTCGGAGTTCAGAACCAAGACAGGGTGATGTGGTTCTGATGTGGTTTATGAAGCTTTAAGTTTTATACGGGGCCGATTATGTGAGGAGGAAACAGCAGCAGCACAGCTACTTTACATAATGGCTGCTGACAGAAAGCCTGGTTCTGATCCGAAGCTGTCAAGCTGTAAAGTCAGTGAAGAATTAAAGTTTAGCATTTCTGTGTTTAGAAGAACGGAGAGACGAACCTCCTTCCTGGGGAACTGCAGCGTTTTAGCAACCAGCTGCAGTAAAACCTTCATGTTTCCCCTGATTTCTCTCTGCATTTCCAAAGCAGATTTCAGTAAATAGATGCAAACATCATCAGGGAGAAACCGGCAACCGAGAGACTAAAGAAAAAATGATCTGTAGATTCTGGCTTGGTTCCTTGGAGGAACATCTGAATGATTTTTCATTTGAATTTCATAAGTTTCCAGAGAGGGCTGCACAGTGGTGCAGTTGGTAGCTCTGTTGCCTTGCAGCAAGAAGGTCATATGTTCGATTCCCGGGCCGGGGTCTTTCTGCACAGAGTTTGCATGTTTTCCTTGTGGATGGTGGTTCTCTCCAGGTCTCCAGCTTCCTCCCACAGAAATATGACTGTCAGGCTAATTGGTCTGTATAAATTCTCCCTAGGAGTGTGTGTGTGTGTGTGTGTGTGTGTGTGTGTGTGTGTGTGTGTGCGGGGGGTTGTTTGTTCTGTTTGTGCCAATCTTCTTAATGTTCAACAGGAAAATTAAAATAAAACATTATTCTTCACTCACTGTGTGCAATATTTCTATTTCTGATAACAGTTTGTCTCATAATGTGGAGTTCATTATTATTAATCATTAATGTTAATCATATTTGAAACATTTGTGAACCTACATGCCTACCGACAGGAACGGCCGGTTCTGTTCTAAATCTGATTCTGAATTTAACCTGAATTTGAAGATGAACCAGAGAGAACCAGGACCAGAGTACTGGACCTGCAGGACCTGCAGGACCAGAGTACTGAAAGTTCGTCAGGACCGACCTCATGTCCAGGCCGTTCAGGAACAGGATGCGGTCACCGGGTTTCAGCCCACATTCGTCAGCAGGGCTGTCTGAGAGGGACAAGACAGGAATAATCAATCAATCAATCAATCAATCAATCAATCGTATACTTGTAGTACATCTCAGCAACAAGGCAGTTCCGAAAAACGTCACTGACTGACTAATATGAGAACGTTTTGATGCGTGATCAAAATCATCAAACATTTTGATCAGTATTCAATTTATTAACTAAACATGATTTTAGTCTGGATTAAACAATCTCAGTGTTTCAGCTGTTTTCCAGAAGTTTGCTCCAGATTTCTTCGATAACAACCTGATGCTTTGATCTCAGAAACCCAAAGCAGATTATTATGAACTGATTTAAAGGATCATTATAATCTAATGGATTAAATGAACGACTTCAGTCTCGTGTTAAAATATGTCAGACAACAACAAAGAAAATACTAAAGAAAAAGGAAAAACAACCTAAAGTACTAAAAGTCTGACCAACACAAAATGCAGCCGGACCAGGAAGGGGAAATTCAACCAATAAAATCTGAAAAGTGTGGCATGTTTCTCTACTCAGACTGGCTGAGTCAGAACTGTGCAGAAGCTGCAGTTTCAACGTCTACATACTGAAATCCTTCTCTGTTTCTAAGTCCTGCCACAGATTCTGACCCGGTCCGATCCGACCCGGACCGAAGCGACCCAGTTCTGTTCTGGAAGCGGTACCTGGGATGATGGCGTCGATGCAGACGGGGGCGTGGCCTCGCAGCGTGAAGCCGAAGCTCTTCTTCCCTCTGTAGACTCGGATCACCCTGGAGACGGAAACATCAGCTGGTACCAGCAGACCAGCTGAGAACCAGCCGCTGGTACCGGCTCGCAGCCGGGCCTGGAACCATTAACCCCTTACTGGAATAATGACCAGCTAATCCAGTAACAGATTAATCTGTTAATCTGGATTTACAGACTAAAAGAAGACAATCAGAAATGACACAAAATAAATAAACAGTTAAGATGAAAAATCGTCTTTTCCAAGAACTTTAGTTTCGTTTCTAGTTTAGTTTCTAGTTTAGTCTAGTCTAGTTTAGTCTAGTCTAGTTTAGTTTAGTCTAGTTTAGTCTAGTTTCGTTTCTAGTTTCGTTTCTAGTTTCGTTTCTAGTTTAGTCTAGTCTAGTTTAGTCTAGTTTAGTTTAGTCTAGACTAGTTTAGTCTAGTTTTGTTTCTAGTTTAGTCTAGCCTAGTTTAGTCTAGTTTAGTTTAGTGTAGTTTAGTTTAGTCTGGTCTAGTTTAGTCTAGATTAGTCTAGTCTAGTTTAGTTTAGTTTAGTTTAGTCTGGTCTAGTTTAGTCTAGCCTAGTTTAGTCTAGTCTAGTTTAGTTTAGTCTGGTCTAGTTTAGTCTAGTTTAGTCTAGTTTAGTCTATGCTGCTGCTTTTGTTTATTTTCTCATTTAAAAAGCGATTGGATAATTTAATATACTTTTAGTACAAACATTTTTTAACACAAATATAGAATAAGATCTGAATCATTTAAATAAATTTATTGTTACATAAAGTAAAGGATCAGAACTGGAGTGGAACCAGAGTGGAACCGGATCAGAACCAGAGCGCCTGGCTCCCGGCTCAATTTCTAACGTTTCTTTACAATGGAGCTTCTGATGAAGATGATGAACATGATTGGACATTAGCGATCTGGTCCGGTCCGCTGCTGTTCGCCAGCCTGTTCTTTGTTTTTGTGTGTCACTTCCAATCAGTGGGAGTCAGAGCAAATGGAGGCATGACGCTCTGTTCCCTCTCTCTCTGTGGTTCTGCTCCCTCCCTGTGTGGTTCTGTCCGGTCGGTTCTGGTCCAAAATAAATAAAACCAGATCGTGACATTTTCGGCGCCGATAACAGCCGTGACATTTCGATCACGGCTGTGCTTCTGTCGGCTTCGTCAGCATCGGCGGTGGAGGCGGCGGAGGCCTGCTGAATGCCCAGAGCCCGTTGCCATGGAAACGGCTGGAGGCAACGCAGCCTGGGCGTCTCTGACAGGAAAACCTAAAAAGGCAACCTGCAGAGAAAAACTGGGGAGTCTGCAGCATCTTATGTAAGGCGGGATGAGAGCAGCCTGAGGGGAAAACTGATTTATTTCATTCCAAATTTGATCAATGTTTTTATTCCAATCGTCCCTTCTAGGAATCAGACGACGGATCATCAGGCCAGGCCACCCTGACATATTTACAGTTAGAATATTAGCAGAATAAATGTGTAATTTTACCAGAAAATGTTTTAAAGACAAAACCTTGAGTTGATGAGAGCAGCTCAGCTCATCCGGCTGCTTCTCCTAAACTCAGTCGATGTTAAATCGTTTCAAAGTTCAGCTGATGGTAATGATTTGACGCTCATGTGTTAAAGATGGAAGATTTCCTTCATCTATGAATCTGATGCCAAATTATAATTTAACAAGATGCTCAACAATCCTCAGTTTTGTTTTTTATTGAATTTCTCCTGATATTATATCTTTATTGTTTAATTTAAAAGAATAAAACTCTTAGTCTGACTCTAATATTCAGAGTCGACCTGAACTCAAAGATAAACAGAAGCTGCCTACCAAGATGGCCGCTCTGAGCGCGATGACATCACTTTATTGATTATTGGTTTGTATATATTAATACCTGCTGGTTAGTCATTGTTTACTATTTTATTCAGGAGTCAATTAAACTTATTAAAACTGATTAATAGTTTTATAATGAAAAACCAACATTAAATGGGATTATTGTAAACTACCTGAACTCTTCATTAGAAACCAGTTAAAACTGAAAATATTACATTTCTCACGTAAAACAACAAAATATTTTAACACTTTTAGGTTTTTCTTTTTCTTAGTGAATTTAAAAGTTGTTTGTATTTTTCCGGTAATTTATGTAGATTATTTGTGAATAACTGAATCGTGTCTGTAAGACACGACTCCATCTAATGGCTGCTGTGACTTTAAAAATAATTTTAATAGAATAAAATATTTGATTTTTGATACTTTTTATGCAGATAAACAATAAATGATGCAGCAAATGTTGGAACTTCAAACATCACAGGAGTTACGGCAAAATAAAATTCTGAGAATTTGCATCAAATATAATTTTAAACATAAAATGTTTTGAGTTTCTCGTCTTCTTTACATTTCTACTGCCTACCTCTGGTTGGGCCCGAGCGGGGGGTGTGCGGGGCCCCCAGCCTTCTGGGCGCCCCGCTCCCTCTCCGGTTCTCCGCCGTCCCTGGGCACGGAGCTGGCCCGCTTGGAGCCGTGGCGGCGGTCAGACTGGTCCTCGCTGCGGCTGCGGCGCATGCGGCCCTGCGGCTCGCTGATGCTCTTGGAGCGGCAGAGACGGTTGATGACGTTCTGGGAGACGGCCTCGTCGAAACGCTGCCGGTGCTTCTTGGGGACGAAGATCCTGGAAAACATGGCGGCAAGCGAGTAAGACGGAGACACGTTAGAGGAGTTCAGGTCCGGTTCAGGTTCAGGTCCAGTTCAGTCCATGCTGGAGACAGAAACTCAGAGTTCAGCTGGAACTAACTCAACAAGATTCCCTTTGAGTCTGACCCAGAGAACTGAAGAACCGATTCCTAGAGGGAGACAGGAGGAACTCCAATGGAAACTGATCGGATTATATCAGAGATCAGATCTGAGGAGGAAACTCTGCCTGCTGAGCAGAACTGCTGCAGAGAAACGGCGGCGCATCGATACAGCGGGACAGAAAAGGTGTGGGAGTGAGCGAGCGAGCGAGGTGGGATTCCTCTCTCTCTCCATCCTCCTCCTCCACTTCCGCCAGCATCTCACCTCCCTGCATCCGTCGGCCAGACAACAAAGCTGGGAGCTGATTGGAGGAAAAACACAGGAACGAAACTTTATAGAAGACAGACAGACAGATGGACGGACGGATGCTCTTGCTGTGTCTTACCTGCTACATGCTAACATGCTAACTACCATCCCATCTATAGAACATCTATAGAATATTAATAGAACATCTATAAAACATCTGTAGAACATCTATAGAATATTAATAGAACATCTATAAAACATCTGTAGAACATCTATAGAACATCTGTAGAATATCTGTAGAACATCTATAGAATATTAATAGAACATCTATAAAACATCTATAGAATATCTGTAGAACATCTATAGAATATCTATAAAACATCTATAGAACATCTATAGAACATCTATAGAACATCTATAGAACATCTATAAAACATCTGTAGAACATCTATAGAACATCTGTAGAATATCTGTAGAACATCTATAGAATATTAATAGAACATCTATAAAACATCTATAGAATATCTGTAGAACATCTATAAAACATCTATAGAATATCTGTAGAACATCTATAAAACATCTATGGAATATCTATAAAACATCTATAGACTACCTATAAAACAAGTATAGAACATTTATAGTAGATCTACAAAACATCTAGAGAACATCTATAGAAGATCTATAAAACATCTATAGAATATCTATAGAATGTGTATAGAATATCTATAGAAGATCTATAAAACATCTATAGAACATCTATAGAACATCCATAGAATATCTATAAAACGTCTATAGAATATCTATAAAACATCTATAGAACATCTATAGAAGATCTATAAAACATCTATAGAATATCTATAAAACATCTATAGAACATCTATAGACTATCTACAAAACATCTGTAGAACATCTATAGAATATCTATAAAACATATATAGAATATCTATAAAACATCTATAGAACATCTATAGAACATCTATAGACTATCTACAAAACATCTATAGAACATCTATAGAATATCTATAAAACATCTATAGAATAACTAAAACATCCATAGACTATAAAACATCTATAAAACATCTATAGAATATCTATAAAACATCTATAGAACATCTATAGAATATCGATAGAATATTAATAGAAGATCTATAAAACATCGATAGAATATCTATAGAATATCTATAAAACATCTATAGAACATATATAGTAGATCTATAAAACATCTATAGAATATCTATAGAATATCTATAAAACATCTATAGAACATCTATAGAATATCTATAAAACATCTATAGAACATATATAGTAGATCTATAAAACATCTATAGAATATCTATAAAACATCTATAGAACATCTATAGAACATCTATAGAATATCTATAGAATATCTATAAAACATCTATAGAACATCTATAGAATATCTAGAATATCTATAAAACATCTATAAAACATCTATAGAACATCTATAGAACATCGCTATTGGTGTTCAACGGAACTAAACTTTAATAGTTTAGAACCAGAGCCAGAACCGGAACCAGAGCCAGAACCAGAACCGGAACCAGAACCAGAGCCAGAACCGGAACCAGAACCGGAACCAGAACCAGAGCCAGAACCGGAACCAGAACCAGAACAAATCAGTGAAATTGAAGAAAAATTTCTAGATTTTTATCAGGAAAACAACGGGTCAACCGGGTTGACTGCACACCGGACAGGATGTAGCACCGGGCCGGACCCAGCACCGGACCCAGCACCGGACCGGAGCCAGCACCGGGTGAACCGGGCCAGGGAGTGTTGGGGAGGTGTGTATATTTCCAGCTGTGACCAATAACAAGATGAACTCTTGTTTCTAGACTGGGGTGAAGCACTAGAAGCACTCGGAGTTCTGCCAATATTCCAGACTTAGATAAATACGTGCTGTTCCTTTAAATCGTTGTGATTCTGGGGCCTGTCAGCAGTTTCTCTGCCGTTAGAGGAGCCGTCGTCTATTTGATGTTTTCCTGGAACCAATCAGGATGAAAGCCTGCTGCTGACAGCGCCCACTGCTGGCTGCAGGAAGCCGCCTGCTGAGATATAAATAGATGTTGTGCAGCAGAGGCCCACTCACTGCTGAGCTCAGATTGCTTTGTTCCTTTAAAGCTCCTGATCATCGTTTAAACAAACTGAGAACTTGGAGGAGCTAAATGTAACCAGAGGAAGGCTCAAACGATCCTTAATGTTGATTCTTCCAGATCTGACTGACTGGGAACACAGGGAACCACTGACGTGATGGAGGAGGGGAGCCGCTCCGACCCCTACCTGATGCTGGAGATGAGCTGCCGCTGCTCCGCGGTGGTCAGGACCTCCGGCAGCACCGAGGCCAGCCACTCCACCTTCTTCTCTGCCGCATACTGCTTCAGCACCGAAAACAGCTTCTCCTTCACCTCCGGGGCCTCGCCCAGCAGCTGCTCCACCTGCAGGGATGGGGTGGAGCTTAATGTGAGGGGCGGGGCTTAGGATATGGAAGCCCCGCCCCTCCACTTCTCACCCCTTCTCATTTTGGATGGAAAGAAGCTTTTAATATTTCTGATGATGTTTCTGTACCAGGGAGATCCTGATTGGCTGATACATTTTAAGCTCACTGTTCATTTAGGGAGGAGCTTCAGAAAAGGGGCGGAGCTTCAGGTGTGCAGGAGGAGTTTCAGGTAACTATTTCTGCCACTGGAACCAGAACGTTTTCATCAGTATTAAGGAATTATTGGTGTAAAACAAGCTCCAATATCGGATTAAAAGTTACTTGTAAGTTAGTTTTGTCCAATGCTAAGATACAGTTTCAGTGTAAACCCGGTCAGAACCGACCCGGTGGTATCATTATCCAGCTCTGTGTTTTAAGGGAGAACAGAACCAGACTGATGATCTGGTTCTGATGGAGGACGCTGAAGCAGGAAGTGGTACGGTTCCTCTTCCTGTCTGCCTGCCGTACCTTCATGTTGAACTCCAGAGCCTTGTGCTTGCGGTCCAGCCGGGCCCACTCGCCGCCCGCCGGGCCGTCCTCCAGGCTGGTGCTGCGTTTGTGCCGGGGCCCCAGGCTCAGCACGCCCAGCCGCAGCGTCCGGCCCTGCGACGCCTTGATGAGCGCGGCGGCCATCTCGTGGTGCCTGACGGGGATGCCGTTCACCTCCATGACGAAGTCGCCGGCCCGCAGCCCGGCCCGGCCGGCGGGGGAGCAGGGTGAGCAGTCCTCCACCAGCAGGGGGCAGTCTCCCACGATGGTGAAGCCAAAACGACTGTCGGGACCCGGAACGATGTCCATCTGGACCAGACACAGGAACAACGGTGAAACCACGGAAACCTGCTGCTAGCTTCAAAACTAAACATCGCAGGAAGTCACGCTGCGGCGAAATAAAATACAGATCATGCTGATCTCTGTGATGGACCGGCGACCCAGTGACCCCGTGACCCCGCCTGTCACCCGCCTGCAAGATTCCGACCCCCATTGGGATGGACGGATGATGGATGGATTAATCTGGTCTCTAAAATGTTATTTACAATAAATATTTACTAACCTGAATAAAGCACAAAAATACAGTAAACAAACAAACATTGTAACTGGAACACATGAACAGATGAACACATGAACAGATGAACACATGAACAACAGATGAACACATGAGGCAGATGAACACATGAACAGATGAACACATGAACAGATGAACACGTGAACAGATGAACACATGAACAGATGAACACATGAACAGATGAACACATGAGGCAGATGAACACATGAGGCAGATGAACACATGAACAGATGAACACATGAACAGATGAACACATGAACAGATGAACACATGAACAACAGATGAACACATGAACAACAGATGAACACATGAACAGATTAACACATGAACAGATGAACACATGAACAGATGAACACATGAACAACAGATGAACACATGAACAGATTAACACATGAACAGATTAACACATGAGGCAGATGAACACATGAACAAATGAACACATGAACAAATGAACACGTGAACCGGACCTGCTGGATGCGGGACACCACGCCGATGCTGGGCGGGATGTTCTTCTGCGTCTGTGCGATGGCGATGACGGCCTGCGGGGCCAGAGTGGACACGTTGTGGCCCTCGATCTCCAGCACCTGGTCCCCCGCCTGCAGCCCGGCCAGGTGGGCGCTGCTGCCCTCCTCCACCCACAGGATGTAGCTGGGTCCGCTCCCGCCCAGCTGGAAGCCGAAGTCCTCGGGCCAGCCCTGGTTGGACGCCGGCATGCTGAGGACTGAACGGGGAGAGGATGAAGGTGAAGATGAAAGCGTCTCAATTCTTCACACCATCAGATCCTCCACTTACCCACTGCAGCCCAGACCTGCAGCTCCATCGATTTACCTGCAAAGTGTCTAATCTGAGTTAATCTGAGCTAATCTGCCTCCTCCTGCACTGAGCCTGTGGCTGAACTGAGAGCTGCAGAAGCCTTCACCCCGAGCCGAACCGAACCCGACCCGCTTCTAAAAGCCACGGCAGCCAATCACACGGAGGCATGACACAGACTGTGACCTTAATTAGCTTGAAAGACAAACGTTTGTGCAGAAATGAGCACATTTCCATTAAATGGTAATTATAGAGCAAAAGAAAGTGGAGCAGCTCGGATCTGGTGGACGTAATTATCAAAGTCAAACTTTAAGCTTCTTAAGACTAAAACCTGAAAACTAATTACTCAAAAGCAACAGCCTCAGAAATAATAGTTAAACTTGACATTAATCTGCAAATAATTCCTCCAAAGAGTAAGAAGTGAGAGTAAAAGCTTACAGAAATCTTTAGATGGACACCGAGGGCCACGTTTGCTTTGCCGGAACGAATATCTGCCCTTTTTATTCTGCAGGAACTTCTTCATCCTGCCGGTCAGTCAGTCAGTCAGTCCAGCTGTGAAACGTCCCAGGAGGCCGGAGGCCGGCACAGCAGGTCAGCGGCTGGAGATGCTCCTCCACCCTAAGAGCGCAGCCGCTTCGTCATGAGCAGAGGGTGAGTGTGCAGTGAGTCTCTCTGTGAGTGTGTCAGAGAGTTAGTCCCTGATTCATCCTCAGGCTAGCCAGCTTGCACCCTGGTAATCAGAAAACTGGGACGCCTGCACCGCGCACCTCACTTCCTTAATAATTCTGTCCGAAACAGGCCGTTGTGAGGCCTCATTTAGCTATAAATACACCGCCGTGTCTTCTCTGGGCGAGGTAGCTCTCCTAGGGACCGCTGCTGGCCCAGAATCACTCTGTGCCGCGCTGACGAAGCCTGACGGACGCTAACTGGAGCTAACTGGAAGTCTGCGGGTCTGTGCAGGACTGGGGGCAACTTAATCCCTCAGCCCACAGGATTAGGATTTTCAGATGGACCTTTAGTCCTCCTCCAACCCCGTCATCAATACAGGAACACCCCTCTAAACCTCCACAGGCCTGATACTGAAAGTGTTTGATCAACCAATAACTCATTAAGTCTGAGATGATTCATCGGATCAATCACGATTATTGGAATAATCATCAACTAGTTTAGTAATCAATTCATCATTAACTGAGAATAAAGACTCTAGAAAAACCATTTAGTACCATCTGTAAACCTGTTCTACCAAAACTCCTCTAGATCAGTTTTAGCTTCACCTGGAAAAATACATTCTGGAAAAATATATCTATTTAGCACATTTTGCTACCCAAACATTAATCAATAATAATCTCCATGTCATCCATTCAGCGCCCGGATCCTCAGCTTTTCTTTTGAGCTGCAGATTCATAGTTTATTACTGATGAATATTTATGTTTCATTTTAAAAAGGAATTGAACAACTTGCTTATCATCATCTTTCAATATATTTCTAAGATTTTACTGAAGTAAAATCAAAGTAGCCATCCAGAAAACGACCCCGGAAAGAGTGAAAAGATGTTTCATAAAAAGACAATATCAGCTCTGAGTAACTGATTAAAACATGATTTAATGTAAGTGGTGTTCCAGTTTGTTTGTGATACTTTACAAAATGTGTTGGAAATGTTAGACATTTAAATCCACCCTGATGTTAACCAGGAAGAGAAGCTGGAGTTTACATTAAACTGATCATGGAAATGTTTCTATTAAACATAATTTAATATTATTGCAAGTAAATCTTGTCAAACGATCTTTACAGGTCAAGAAAAAGTCCTGGATGTGTAAACAGTTATTAGTGGCAGGGAGAACACTGTAAACAGGCAGTACGTTAGACCTGAATAATTAAACAGAGCCAGCGTTCTCCCAAACAGGGAACAAACTGATCCAGACAGAAACATTTACCGCTTTAGCTGCCAAAATGTAAAAACAATCGCAGGATTTAGATGGAAAAATCACCAGAACAGGAAGTTTCCCCCAGTCTAACCTGGACATAACCCGTACCTTTTTAAAGCGCAGCCACAGGTGAGCTCAGCGCTCTGCAGTGATGTGGTCCTGCCAGACCGGAGGGACGAAACCTGAGCTGCACGCCGACCACGGCCGCAACGACCCAGCAGGTATCCCATCATGCATCGAGGCGAGGGGAGCGGGGCTGGACGGGAGAAAAGGTTCAAATACCTGCAGGGGGACAGGTGTTTTACCTGCAGGTGTTTTATTCTGAACCTCAGGCGAGTCCAGACTTTTTGTAATGTTGGCCAAAATCATCAGCTCAAACATTCTCGCAAAAAACGTCATTTTAAAAAACCAAAATCACTAAATATGTTGTCATATTTTTTTACCTACATACCAATAAACTAAGCATGAACTATTTTACAACAAATAATCAGATTCTTTTTGTAGGAACAGGATTGCACATTTAAATGTTTTCCTTGTTAAGTGAGAGGCATCCAGTTTTTTATTAATTTAGATTAAAGAAAACTAAAAGGATAATTTGTCTGCTGGGTCAGCCTTCGTTTGAAAACACTTCCTGTATTCAGTTAAGTTTTAATAATGCAGTTAACAGCAGATCTGGATGAACTAAGGTCTAACTCTTAATATATGTACGTGAGTCATAGTTACCATGACAACAGATGGAAACCTAGGAAAAATTTTTATTAAAAAATAACAATAGACTTAAAGTTGTATTTTTGTCCCAATTTGTTCTTGAATTATGGCTGGGGATCATAAAATATCAGTGAAGAGAAGAATAACTGGGCCGAGAATACGGTGTAATTTCGTCTACTTTATTTTATATTTTTATTATGAAAACAGAATTTTTTTTAATGCAAAATGTGCCTCAGTGTAAGTCTAACAGATTAGGCTGATAATTAGTGGAAAAGTGTTTCTTCTGCCTGAACTTGATATTATGTTTATTTATTTGATTTTTCTATTATTATTTTTACTCTTTAAAATAACAGGATTCCTTAATATTTTTTATCTGTATGATCCCGTAATTTAGCATTTTTAATCCAATCGAGTAAAACTGTATTGAAATGGAGATACTTTTACTAGAGTTATATTAATTTGACCCGGCAAAGCATCAAGAACCACGTGATCATGTTAGCTTTCAGGCTACGGAAGTAACAGCATTCACGAATGCAGGAGTTGGGAGACAGTCAGCAGGTAAACCCGGCAGGTTATGTTGAGGTGAGAGAAGAGCTGAAGAGCGGACAAGAGGAAGCAACACCTGGCTCTTGGGAGTAGGCCGCTGTGTTTGTAGGGTTAGCATGCTAGCAGCGAGGCCGCTGTGTTTGTAGGGTTAGCATGCTAGCAGCGAGGCCGCTGTGTTTGTAGGGTTAGCATGCTAGCGTAAGTTATTTATCTGGGACTTTCAGAGAGCCGGATGTTCATGTTGTAGTTTTGGTGTTCTACCTGTTCACATGAGAATTGAGTAGACCGAGCTAACGGTAACAAAGCGTACCTGAGGCAGGGAGAACAGGTTAACACACCTGTACGCCCCTGCCAGGTGAAACATGGACTTCCTCACCTTGTTTGGGATCTACGTCGCGGTCGTGCTAACCTGTATGTTCCTAGTTTGTAAATACTCCGGCCAGCAGAACAACCCCTTTAGCATTCTGCTCAGTTATTTCACAAAGGTAAGTTTTTTTTAATTCTGTAATTCCTTCAAATCACCGCTGAGTGGCGCTGTTGAGGCTCATACAGACAGGCATTTCCTTCCCAGGTAGTCGCACCGTTTACTCCTCAGTGGCTGCAGAGGTTTTCACACTGGATCTTCCACAGACTCTTCCATCAGAGGTTTGTTTTTAATTAGGGCATTGAATATTAAATCTAGTTTGAAACTTTTCAGTTTCAAATCTTTTTTCTTTTCAGTTAATTTTTTTATTTTACATTATGACCTCAGTTAAAAAAGTTGACTATTAGAGACAGACTAACAGATTTGTTTTTAATTCCATGAATAAAGTCATTAGAATAATCAAAGCTCAATGTCACCTGAAAAAAGAAAGATTATGAGACAAAAGTTGTTTTAATAAGAAAAATGCTTCAACAAAGTTATTAAGGTTTAGCGTGAGCAGCTTGTCTGGTTGGCGCTTCTTTCTTCTAACAGATTCAGTCGATTTGTTTCCTGCTGCTGATGGGAATCTGAAGCTGTTGTGTTAAAGATGAAGGATCAGATTATAAACATTCCTCACTTTAAGTTTTGTTTTCATCTAAGAGTTATCATAAAATTATTTTATTATACTAATATCATTACTTTATTCTGGTAATAGTAACACTTTATTTGTATAATATTATGGCTTTATTCTTGTAATATGAGCTCATTCGTGAATAATTTACTTTCTTGTGATATTTTATTTTACGGCTTAATTCTTTTATGACTTTTTTCTTTCAATATTATGAGTTTATTTTTCATAGGAATTTTTTCACAGAGTATTCTGACTTCTTTATTCCTCCCAGCCTTGCTGCATCACTCTGTTGTAATTTCCTCCTGTGTGTAAATATTATTTCTGTGTTTCTTTGCAGGAGCAGCTTGTTCATTTACCTGCACATCCTGCTGGAAGGCGCCGTCTTCGCTGAGTTCAGCTTGGAGGTGTTTGGTTTCTGCAGGGAGATGGACAGCAGCCTGACCAGCCTGTCGGTTCCTTACATCCTGCTGGTCATCAAGACCTTCTTCTTCTACCTCTGCATCAAGACAGATCCAGGTTCACTTCCTCTTCCCCCAGTTTTTACCCTAAAGCCAGAACAGAGGCGGGTTGTTTTTCTTGATTAGTAAGAAAAAGTGACATACATGTAGTTTTTAGATTATTTTGTGGTGTGTTGCGTCTCACCAGGAACAGTCACAAAGAAGAAGGCCTCCAGCCTGATTCCCATCTATCCGTACGACAGGCGGCTGTTCCACCCTGGAGTTTCCTGTGAAACATGTCAACTTATGAAACCGGCACGCTCCAAACACTGCAGTGAGTTCACACTCTGCTCACAACATTCTGCAGCGTTCCAGCCACAAACGTTTCTGTGTTTTGTCGGACGTTGTCCGGCAGATGAGCTCAGAGCTCGAAATTATGATGTGAACCAAAAGAAACGCGATTTCAAAAATGTTTTCCAAATAGAAATCTGAAAAGTGTGGCATGCATTTATCTCTTTGTCATAGTAAAACAGTTAAAGCTCAGTCAGAACGGGTTGAGGTCCAGCTGCAACTGGATCTCAATTGTATTTATGTCTGGACTTTGACTAGGCCATTCTAACACATGAGCAATCTTTTAAAGCATCCCATAATATGTCTGCATGTCCAGACATGTTCTCCCCCAGCCTCCTTTTATTTAGCTGCATTCAAAGCATTCCCACAGCATGATGCTGCCATCACCATGTTTCATCTTAGGGATGGTTGGCTGGTTGCCGTTAGCAGGACTCTGGTGACAGAATAGGGAATTTCTCCAGTCGATTTGCTGAACTGAATTTTATTCTTATTACAGGGAGCACAATACAAATGCATGCCACACTTTTTAGATTTGTATCTGCAAAAATGATTTAAAACTTTATCAGTTTCTTACTTTGGGAGTTTACCTATGTTGTTTTGGTTGATGAAACGCATTGATGTTTGCAGCTGCCAGAGGTCAGAATGTGCTAAAGGTCAAAGGTCATGCATGCTTTTAGCAGGAACCTGATCCTGTGAGACGTTTGCAGCTTTTCTCGTCTGAACCTCAGGAGTCTGCAACAGGTGCGTCCATCGCTTCGACCACCACTGCGTCTGGGTCAACAACTGCGTCGGCGCCAGGAACACGCGCTACTTCCTGCTGTACCTACTGAGCGTGTGCGGCATGGCGCTGGCCATCGGCCTGCTGACTGCGGACATGTTGCTCCACGCCGTGCTGCGTTCAGGGCTGCTCAGAGCCAGCTACGTCGACGAGCGCGGCCAGCAGCAGCCGGCCGGGCCGCTGTTCATCGTTCAGGTACCAACGTCCTCCGCATCAGAACCAAACTGGGTTCATGGAGCCAACGACCTTGACCGTCTCCATGTTTCTTCCTCTGCGTCTCACAGCATCTGTTCCTGACGTTTCCACGGATCGTCTTCATGCTGGGCTTTGTGGTCTTCGTCTTCTTCCTCCTCGCCGGTTACACGATGTTCCACTGCTTCCTGGCTCTGGTCAACCAGACGTCCAACGAATGGTTCAAAAGCCGAGGCCTAGCTTGTCGCCGCTGCCGCCCTGCGTCGCGGGCAGACGGCCTCTGTGGCTCCGCCCCTGAGCGCTCAGAGCGGTACTTCTACAGCCAGGGGCTGCTGGGAAACCTGGGGGAGATCTTCTTCCCTCCGAACGCCGGCCAGAAGAAGGGCAACTGAGGAAGACTCATCCAGCCTTTGTCAGTGCAGCAGGACGGAGCGGCGCTGTAAACGCAGCTTTCCCCTCCTGGGCCTCACTAACGACCCGGCAGAACCCAAACAAACTGTACACACAGGAAGTCGCTTTTATGGGTCTGATTTAATTCAGTTCTGTTTATTTTTATAGTTACCAAATAAAGAGGTCTTCAACATGGGGGTCGTGACCCCTGGGGGGCTTTGAGATTTCTGATTGCAGTTTTTTTTAAAGCTTTATAGATTTTCTTTTTAAATTCAAAGTAGTTAAATACACTAACATGAATCGAACATCTAACACAAAATGTATTTCAGTCAGAAATGAAAAGATTTGGAGGGCATTAAATGTTTTCATGATGGCGGCATCATGAGGTCATCACTTTAAATTTATGGGTAAAATAACTGCTGGCTGTTATGAAACACATTAATATTGAATATGATACGTTTCATTTATAGAGCTTCAGTATTTTACATGTTTATATGTAAATGTATACAGACACAAGATTCTCGCCGAAAATTGCGGTCGTTCTACCGGAAGTGGGCGGGACTTTTAGAATTGCGTCGCTTCCCCTTTAAGCCGGTGCGGAAGTGTTCTGCAGCTCGCGGCACCTCGGGGCAGAAGGTCGGTGGGTTTCCACAGTGAGCCGGTGGGTCTGCTGTGGTTCTCGGAGCCTGAGCGGCCGCAGCTGTCCTCATGTCCGGGCCCCAGTGCGCGCGGCTGGCCGGGCCGCTGGTCCGCCAGCTGCTGGACTCCGTAGACAGCGTGCTGTTCGACTGCGACGGGGTGATCTGGCGGGGGGACCAGGCCGTGCCCGGGGCCGCCCGGGTCATCAGCCTGCTCAAGCGGCGCGGCAAGAAGGTCTTCTTCGTCACCAACAACAGCACCAAGACCCGGGACATGTACGCCGACAAGCTGTCCTCTCTGGGCTTCGACGCCGCGGCGGACGAGGTGTTCGGAACCGCGTTCTGCTGCGCCGCCTACCTGCGCTCGGAGTGCGGCCTGCGGGGGAAGGTGTACCTGGTGGGCAGCGACGCCATGCGGCAGGAGCTGGAGGCCGTGGGCATCCGGGCGGTCGGCGTGGGGCCGGACCCGGTGTCCGGGAAGCAGCTGGACTGGGCCAGCGTGCCTCTGGACCCGGAGGTCCAGGCGGTAGTGGTCGGGTTCGACGAACACTTCAGCTACATGAAGCTGAACCGAGCCATGCAGTACCTGACCCAGAAGGACTGCCTGTTTGTCGGAACCAACCGGGACACCAGGTTGCCTCTGGAGGGCGGCAAGGCGGTACCAGGTAGGAGGAACAGCTGAAGGCCCTGAGGAGGCTTTAATAATAACAATAATAATAATAATAATAACAACAATAATAATAATAACAACAACAATAATAACAACAATAATAATAGTAACAATAATAATAATAACAATAATAATAATAACAACAATAATAATAACAATAATAATAATAATAACAACCATAATAATAATAATAACAATAATAACAATAATAATAACAACCATAATAATAATAATAACAATAATAATAATAATAATAACAACCATAATAATAGTAACAATAATAATAATAACAATAATAATAATAACAACAATAATAATAATAATAACCATAATAATAGTAACAATAATAATAATAACAATAACAATTATAATAATAACAACAATAATAATAATAATAACAATAATAATAATAACAATAATAATAATAATAACAATAATAATAACAATAACAACAACAATAATAATAATAACAACAATAATAACAATAACAATAATAATAACAATAAAAATAACAACAATAATAACAACAACAATAATAATAATAACAATTATAATAATAACAACAATAATAATAATAACAATAATAATAATAATAACAACCATAATAATAGTAACAATAATAATAATAACAACAATAATAATAACAATAACAACAACAATAATAATAACAATAATAATAACAACAACAATAATAATAACAACAATAATAATAACAACAACAATAACAATAATAACAACAATAATAATAACAATAATAATAATAACAATTATAATAATAACAACCATAATAATAGTAACAATAATAATAATAATAATAACAACCATAATAATAGTAACAATAATAATAATAATAATAATAACAATAATAATAATAATAACAACAATAATAATAATAATAACAATAACAACAATAATAACAATAACAATAATAATAGTAACAATAATAATAATAACAATAATAATAACAATAATAATAATAATAACAACAATAATAATAATAACAATAATAATAACAACAACAATAATAATAATAACAACAACAATAATAATAACAATAATAACAATAACAATAATAACAACAATAATAATAACAACAATAATAACAACAATAATAACAACAACAATAATAATAACAATAATAACAACAATAATAATAATAACAATAATAATAACAATAATAACAACAACAATAATAATAACAATAATAACAATAATAATAATTATTGTTATGAACACATGAACTCTCCTCTCCCTGGTTTAACTCACCAGGGAGAGGCCTGAGAAGAAGTTTGACCTGCTGAACGTTGACCTGCTGAAAGGTTGTCGCTGCCACCAGGGAGAGAATAGAACATGCCGGATGCAACCGGCCCTCCAGGACCCACTTTGGGGACCCCTGTCCTAAAGTTTGATGTATTCTTTCTTTTATGTAATGCAACTTTGTCATAACATTTAATATTAATAAGAAAGAACTTGTGTTTTAGAATGTTTGAGTTGTTCATATACTTGTATAATAATTTTGATCTAATATTTAAAATATAATTTTTTTAAAATCCACATGAGTGACGGGATCATGATGATGAGCCCGTCACTCAATATTTAGACATGAAGATAATCCAGAAGGTTTCTGCTCATCCTGCCTTTAGGCTTTTTGAAACATAATATAAACTGACTGGAGTTGCACTGAAGTGAAGATTTCCTCTAATTGCTTCTAATCTGACTCATATTAAATATGCTGCACAATATTATTAGGACAGGGCAATTATAGCCACCTAAATATTACATCCACAGAGGTTTTCTATGGCGGTCTGTGTGGATGGTTATATTGAGCATTAATTAATTTGTTCAGAACCAAAAGTCCTGAGAGAGACGAAGAAAAGAATAAAAGCCACTTCTCCAGAGTTCGAGTCGTTCTGCTCAAGAAAGGCGACCCGAGTTACTAACGATCATAACGTCTGAGTTCATATTTAAAATCAAAAATATAATATTCAAATCCTGGTAAAGACTTGCAGCCACCAGTGGGTAATAATATTAATAAATAAAACATCCCATAGTACAGTGGGGGAAAACGACTGCTAAAAGTTACTCTTGTCAAAGTAACTAGTCACTAGCTGCAACACTTGATACTTTAAGGAACATATTAATATCAGTGCTCCACATAACGGCAATAAAATATTGAATCAGTTGATTCATCTAAGGACTCCTGCGCTTCCACCGGCCGTCCAGTAGGGGGCGGCGTACAGTGGTGAGGTTTGAGGCAATCAGGCTGATTCACTTTTTGACCCCTCCAGTCCAACAATCATATATTTTTATTACAGTTTTAAATCAAACTTTTTGTGCTTTATATATATATCTGCTCAATTACAAACTAAAATAATTACTGAAATCTGCAAAAGTCAGATTTTTATAGTGAACAAAACAGTAAATCATTTTAAACATAAAACATGTTTTTGCAATACAAGACGGGACCAGTTTCTGAATTTTCTGGGTTGATTTATAGTTAATTTTTTATTATTTCGGCTACATTATTTTCTCGTGAGTAAAAGCAGGTCAATAATTGTGATTCTAGTTATTCTAAGATTAATTAAGATGAATGCCAGAACTTCAGAAATGTTGTATAATTTTTGCAACTCTTGTTTATCTGAAAAAACAAAACAAAACAAAAGCTAAAAATGTTTCCCTAGAAGTTTTGATAATTTCTAGAATCGATGTTGCAGGGCCGCCTAAAGTCCTTCAGAGGGCCACGAATGGCCCCTGGACCTCACTTTGAACCCCCTGCTGAAGATTCTGGGTCTGGAGAACCAGATGACTAATGATCTTCAGTTTTATCTGGTTCTTCAGGGTTTTTTAGCTCAAAGATGTGTGTCTGTATAAACAGGAAGTGACATCATTTCCTCCTCCTGTCCAGGTACCGGCTGCCTGCTGCAGGCTGTGGAAACGGCCGCCCAGCGCCAGGCCCAGACGGTGGGCAAACCCAGCCGCTTCATGTTCGAGTGCGTGGCGCGGCGGTTCGGCCTGCGGCCGGAGCGCTGCCTGATGGTCGGCGACCGGCTGGACACCGACATCCTGTTGGGCTCCGTCTGCGGCCTGAAGACGCTGCTGACCCTGACCGGGGTCAGCACTGCCGCCGAGGCCGCCGCCCACCGCGACAGCGGCAGCGCCGAGCGCCGCGCCATGGTGCCCGACTATTACGTGGAGAGCATCGCCGACCTGCTGCCGGCGCTGCAGGGAGAAGACGAGCCGTCGCTGTGAAGGGAATATTTTATCACTTGGCTAAAAACTGCAGATGAAACGTTTCTAAAAATTAGTATTTATTGAACTGAAGCCTTGTTGAGACTGATAATCTGTGAGAAATGGAGCTCCTCTGCTTTCTCCCTGTGCTAACTAGAAACAACCAATCAGAGGCAGGAGGTGGGGCTTAGCGCAGTCAATCATGACCTTTTCTCTGCTATGCTAGCACAGAATGCTAAGGTGAGTTAGCATAGGGACAGATGACAGTGGATAAACGGTTTTTCTGTATCTGTAGGTTGTTTCTCCGCTGTTAGCACATTTAGCAGCAGTACATGAACATGATTGACAGCGCTAAGCCCTGCCTCCTGCTTCTGATTGGTTGTTTTTGGTTAATTTCTTCAGAGATCCGTCTGTCCACTGACTATCTGCCTCATATTAAATTGTAATGCTGACAGTTTTCATAACATGTAAAACCTACTGCAGCTTTAAATGGAGCCTCAGCTGCAGGAGGAATAAATCCAGGCTGATCTTAATGCTTTGACTAGGCCATTCCTATGATGGTAGTATTGTTTCTGTTTCAGTTCATGCACCTTGAAGGAAGCACTTTGTCTCCATCCTGTCTGTGATGTCATTTCCTGTTGAGCATCACCATGTTCCACCTTCAGCTGTTGGCTCTGAGACAGGGGTGTCCAAAGCGCGGCATGGGGGCCATTTATGGCCCTGGACTGATTGTTTTTGTGGCCACGACTCTAATTGGAGGTAAAAGGTGGTCGATGCAGATGGAGGGTTTTGTTTTTATTGTAAATTGGGGCAAAATTATTACAGCCAAATCTTACAATAGAAAATGTTGAATGCAGCACAAAGTGTTGATCCCCCTGCTTCTGATCACTTTATGAAACTTGGTTTTACTTTTCAGCTAAATTGACAAATATTTTTCTGCTCAGTAAATTCTGCCGTTTCTTTTAGAGGCGAACCTGTTTTAATCAACGACTATTTACTCATTTTATAACATTTTACTAATTTAATCCACCGGTTTGGTCAGTGGATTAAAAAGTCAGTATTTAGTTCCTTTTTGTTTCTTGCTAACCAGTTTGGACACTTCTGCTCCAAAGTGTTGAGTTCCTGTTGGGTTGACGGGTCACAGTGTTTGAGGGGATTATTATTATTATTGGTATGATGGGTAGAATAAAAAGTAATTTTCTGCTAAAAAAAAACAGTC
>CAEGAD010053019.1:0-45472 GCA_903067055.1 Poeciliopsis paucimaculata
AGATCCAAGACAGAAGTGATCTCTGTTTCCCACATCTCCTCAACAGCTCCTGCAGGAAGCCCACACTTCACTGGTCTGAAGCCGTTCTCCTGAACTCTGTGCTGCTCTTCATCTCACTGATCACTGTAGTGTTCAACCTCCTCATCATCATCTCAGTCTCACACTTCAGGCACATATTAACTTCCTAGTGTAAACCTATATTTCAATGTTTTTGAAATGTGAAGTTATATTTCCAGGATCTCTGTGATCATTTCTGACAGATTTAATGACATAATAAACGGATCATGGATGTTTTCTGTGTTTTCTTCCAGGCAGCTTCACACACCCACTAACATCATCCTCCTCTCTCTGGCTGTGTCAGACTTTCTTGTTGGTCTCCTGCTGATACCTTTAGAGGTCTACAGAAGCACAGCCTGCTGGTTTCTTGGTGACGTCGTTTGTGTTTTGTATTGCTACTTAGTTGTTCACATAGTCTGTGCTTCGATTGGGAACATTGTTCTCATTTCAGTCGACCGCTACGTTGCCATTTGCGACCCTCTGCATTACCCCACCAGAATCTCCACGACAAAAGTCAAATGCTGTGTGTGTGTGTGTGTGCTGGCTATGGAATGCCCTCTACGGGATGTTCTTTTTGAAGGACGACATAATCCAACCGGGAAGAAGTAACTCCTGCACTGGAGAATGTTCACTTCTCATTAACTATGCCATCGGAACTCTTGATGTCGTCTTGAACTTTGTGTTTCCAGTCACCGTCATCGTCGTCCTGTACATGAGAGTGTTCGTGGTGGCCGTGTCTCAGGCCCGTGCCATGCGCTCTCACATTACAGCCGCCTCGCTCCAGCAGTCCATATTTTTAATAAGAAAATCTGACTTGAAAGCCGCCAGGACTCTTGGTGTTCTCATTGTTGTATATCTCGTCTGTTTCTGCCCGTATTACTGTTACTCGCTCGTCGAGGTGAATTTTACCAGCACATACGCAACGTTTGTCGTCTTTCTGTTCTATTTTAACTCTTGTCTAAACCCTGTGATCTACGCCCTGTTTTACCCCTGGTTCCGTAACGCCATCAGACATATCGTTACTCTACAGATACTGCAGTCTGGCTCCTGTGAAGACGTCCTGTAACATAGTTTGAGATTTCTACAATCCCCCAGCTTAAAAGAATGGAAGTACTCTTGCTTTTTTATTTCATGCAACACATATGTATTTAAGGTTTTTTTTATACTGGAGTAATCTTAAACAATTGATCATATCATATATCTTGACAATGTATTTTAGTTTCTTTATCAAATATGTCTGTCCAGTTTTAGTATGTCAGTGCTCTGATGAACATTTAGAATAAAAAAATATTACTCTAGATAAATTGCTGATTTCTTTGCCTGATATAATAAAGTCTGAATATTCTGGTGAAAAAACAACAATGCTCTTTATAATACACATCTTTTATATTTTATTTGGAGCAACCTCTAAACATTCATGTGTTTACATTTACTGTCACAACTACAAACTGACTAGGCACAACAAAAACACCCATCCCAATATGTCTGTAAGTCTTAATCTCATTTGTAATTTTAGTTAGATTCATCATATTTCTGTATTTCAGAGTTTTGTGCCATGCTCGTGTCATTTTTGTGTCTAAAAAATGACACTGAAAAAAACAGACAAACCCGAAAGCAGCCAAGAATCAGTCTGTTTTATGTTATCTTTACCAGGCCAGACTTCAGCTGTTTTCTTATTGAAGCAGTTTTACCAATACATCACATGGCCATGTCAAAATTCTTTGATTTAGTCCTGGTGAAAGTGAAGTTAAAGTAGTTGTCACTTAACAGATGCATCAGCCTGGCTCCTGATTGTAATACTGAGACACTGTAGAACGATGATGAAGTGATAACGTTCCTTCATCTCTCTGCTGCAGCCAGCACATGGGCCCTGAGGGTTGATGCCTTGGTCCTGATCTCTTCACATTATACACACAAGACCGAACCTCCATACTGGGCAACAAACTGGGCATTAGAATTGGCAAGGACATGACTATTCTTTGCTTTATTAAAGGGAAGATCGAGTCAGTCTACAGGGACGAAAAAAAAGAAAATAAAAATCACCATCTACTGCGAAGAAAACAATCACAAATCCTTAGACGAATTATGTAATTTAAACATTTCTCAAATTCCTCTGTTTTTCCCCCAAAATTGTACCATGTTAAGAAAAAAATTATTCACAAAGGATCTTATGCCTGGGACAGTCTGGTGACCTGTCCAGGGTGTCCAGCACTCCTCCCGATCCCAGTAGGGAAAAAAGTCTGTATATATAAAAGTTCCATATACTTTTAAATACACAGAAAATGGATGTATGGATCTTAGGCTTTGTAACTTTTACAAAAATATGTTTTTTTGTTATTTTCTTCTGTATTTTTAAAACCGTAGGACAGAATGTAGATAATCTCTGAAAAGATCGATCTCCTCCACCTCCTAAACGTGGTCCTACTGCCATATGCAGGAATGCATCCCTGCCAATCAAAACCAACCAATCAGAGACAGGAGGAGGAGCTTAACGCTGTCACTTATCCTCATGTACGTGCTGAAACAACTTACCTGTACAGGAAAACCATTTATTAAACACTGTCATCGGTGGCCATGCTAACTAGCCTTAGCATTGTCGGCTGCCTCAGAAGAAGTGAGCTAGCTTTAGCATAGCAGAGAGTGTTGTTGTGAGCAGAAAAAGAGCCTCCGGCACAGCGAACAAGAATGCAGGACGTGGCTCTGGAGGTTAAGTCAACAACAAAACAGTCATGCTCAAGCTCCGCTGAGGTTGCTAACTAACAGGCTGGGGCTGCTGGGTAAGGGCCAGGGCCTGCTGATTTGTGACATTGCATTCCAAAGGTTTTTTAAATGCCTAATTTTGCTCATATCTAAAAATATTAACCTATTGCCCAAAAAGGACTGGTTTCTTTATTTTTTAAGTGCTTACGCTGTTTTTATAAGCAGTAGAGACCCAAATGGAAGTTTAAAAATGTGAATTTTGCTTAATAGGTTCCATTTAAAAATCTCATGAGTTAGAATGCAAGTGTAGGAGTGGTGACGTTTGTCAAATCTCATTTAATCATAAATGGATTTTTATATTTTTCATTAAATCAAACTGTCCACCAATTGAATGAAGCCATTTTCCACTTGTTGGTTTTATTTTTTTTCCATATAATTTTATACCTATATCTATTATTTACTTTATACAAAAGTACATTTATCAGCATGTTGGTTCCTTAACGAGCTGAAGATCTGTAATCTGTCAGTTATTACAGTAAAGTGCTTTCCTTCCAATCTAGCTGAGTTGTTGAAATGATATTAAACACAACATAAAAGCAAAAGCAACTTCACTGGTCTGAAGCCGTTCTCCTGAACTCTGTGCTGCTCTTCATCTCACTGATCACTGTAGTGTTCAACCTCCTCATCATCATCTCAGTCTCACACTTCAGGCACATATTAACTTCCTAGTGTAAACCTATATTTCAATGTTTTTGAAATGTGAAGTTATATTTCCAGGATCTCTGTGATCATTTCTGACAGATTTAATGACATAATAAACGGATCATGGATGTTTTCTGTGTTTTCTTCCAGGCAGCTTCACACACCCACTAACATCATCCTCCTCTCTCTGGCTGTGTCAGACTTTCTTGTTGGTCTCCTGCTGATACCTTTAGAGGTCTACAGAAGCACAGCCTGCTGGTTTCTTGGTGACGTCGCCTGTGTCTTGTACTTTTATTTAGTTGTTTACATAATCTCTGCTTCCACTGGGAACATTGTTCAACAGCGACAAAATCCGAACTGAGAGCAGCCAGGATCCTCGGGATTCTTGTTGTCATTTACCTTGCATGTTTCTGCCCCTATTACTGTTATTCTCTTGTTGAAGTTAATCTGTCCAGCACCTCTCCTGGCTCACGTTTGGTTTTTCTGTTTTATCTAAACTCCTGTCTAAACCCTGTGATCTATGCGCTGTTTTACTCGTGGTTCAGGAAGGCCATCAAACGCATCATCAGTCTGCAGATACTGGAGCCAGGCTCCTGTGAGGCCAACGTACGGTAATGAAGTCCAAAGGGTTTTCATTCATCTGCCTTTCAGTGTCTGCAATGTTTCATCTAACTTTAAACATTTAATGTTTTATTACAAGAGAAAAACAAAGGCATGTTTTTTTGGGGGTTTTTTTGTACCTTCTTTCAATTTTTATGAGAAACCATTAGCTCAATTCTTTATTAAAGGTTGTTGTGATGACATATTTTCAGAACAGATCAGAACCTGCTTCTTGGTAGAAAAAGGAGGCACACAGACACAATTTTTTGTCTCATTCAAATAAATCTGCCCATATCGATCTTTCGCAGTCTTCTTTTTTTCTCTACATTCAAACGTGTGATGGCAACTGGGTGACTTTTGGCCAGGGTTAGTTATTTGTAATGCCACAATAAAAATTAAAAAAATTTAAAATCCTTAACCAAAATGTAATTTTGAACAAAATCAGCTCAACAAAAATTATATAAATGTCCACATTTGTTCCTTGAAGGTGGAGTATGTAACTTTTATTTAAAAAAATATCTTCTGTCACCATGTTGTGACAATTTGTTGTAAAACTTTTGCACCTGCAATCAATTGCACTCGCAATCTTTGTAGGTTGTCCATAACTCGGCCACTAACAGAACGTGCAGTTTTCTTAGTTTGGAACCTGTTCAAAGTATTTATCACTAGAAATTCTGACACAGAGCTGCAGCTGAAACCAGATTTTAGACATACACCAAATAATATATACACATATTTTTTTTTTGTCACTATCTGCTGTTCCAGTCACAATAGAATTGCGAAAATGAATTTGCGAAAACACCTTTTTTCTGCTAAAGTTTGTGTCCTATGAGGGGGTTTTTCAGCCATATCGGGAAAAAATGTATTTCTTAAAACTGTAATGGGAACACTTTTTTCACATCACACAATGTGACACCAGCTGAATGTTACTCCTGGTGAAAACCACAAAGAAGACAACAGGAAGTAGTAGGAGGGTGACAGTTGGTTTTTGTTTCAGGTAATGTGCAGCTGTCTACACCAGAGCTAGCATAGCATCGCAGTTCATAAAAAGTTGGGAGTCATTTTCACATGTTGAATCCATACATCTGTCATGAAATGTGGTCTGAGGTTGTGAGGATTCAGGTGCTGTCAGACCCAGGTTATAGTGAAAATGATGGCTTTAATGAGGGACAAGAGTACAAAGTCTAGGCAGCACAGGTGAGCAACAAGTCAAGGAGCTCAGACACTGGCAGCAGCTGGAAAGGAGCTGGACAGATAAATGACTTTATACATCAAATGATGGCAAAGACACAACATTAGACCAGAATCTGACGAGGAATAAGAGACACGGGTTTAAATACACAGGGAGTAATCAAGGAAACCGGAGACAGTTACCGACAATCATTGGGTAGATGTGACAACACAGAGACTCAATCAACACAAAAACCCACATCCCTACAATATCGTCTGTAAAATCCCTGACTACAATTTCCCCAAAACTTGGGGCTTGTAGTACGAGCCCTGGTACGGCTGCTTGTACATAGCCGTACAAGCAACTTGTTGCTCCGACAACAACGTCTCCTCTGACGGCTGATAGCTGATGAGTGCTAGCTCTGACATTTGAAATATGAATATATGTCATGTAACAGTTTACATCCACTGCTTCATTGTTTTCTAAAGGCCTATCGCGTGGGCAAGTTTATTTACACGTGATTTTCATTTAGTTTCCCATTTAATGCAAACACTGCAATTGTGAAATTCTGTTTTTTTGACATTAGCAGAACTTATGTAATGTCACACCCAGCTCAAAGGCGATGAGAAAAATGGGAGACAGACGAGTAAATCTCCACAAACAATAATTTATTTATACAAGAAAATCTATGGCTCTGGGAGGACTGAACATCAGTATTTATCATCAGCCCAGTGTGTTCAGTTAGCAGTCCATCCACCTGCTTCCTGAAAAGAAGGAAAAGAGAAACGCATTGTGGACTGGGGAGACACCTACTGGACAGGAGGGTATCGTCACACATTACATTGTAATGTAAAGTCTGAAATTAAATTAAATTACTGTTTTAGGTCAGTAAGAATGACCAAGATTATTTCTATTTTCTAAATGCCAGAAACCTTAGTGAGAAAGTGTTACTGAGATTTATTAGATTTTTTAAAACTTTCTTCGCATTCAGAAAGCTAAGTACATTTGGTGAGTGTCAAAAGTAATTGTCTTTTAAAGTGTATGACTTCTCACAATAGTATGGCAGCGCTCTGACCCATTCCACCTGACACAACTGCAACTACTCAAACACACTCAGGCTTGCAGGTCAAAAATATTCTCTGAAATGTTGCATTTACTGCTACATCAGTAAAATTCAGTTTCTGAGATACATTTAGTTAACTTTTGACATGTAATTTTCAAACAGAGCTCTCAAAAGGACTCCTAGGGAGGTTGAACACAAATACTTTTTTTCCAAATTGTTCAAATGAATTTGATTAAATATAGCAAATTTCTAGCATTGACAAATATTGGTGCAACCTTAATCAAAGGTGTAAGTTGGGCTGTTCTAGCATGCATTGAAAGCCATGTTTCTGTTGTTCTTGTTTTGTTTTATGCATTTCAACATTTGGTTCTATTTTTTTTATCAAGAAGTTATTACTATATTGACTGACGCATTTTGTATGTGAATTAGTTTGGCCAAATGACGTCATATTTGTGAGGTTGATGATAAACACTGGAACATATATATATATATATATATATATATATATATATACATATATATATATATATATATATATTCTTTTAAATGTGTTTATTTTAACTATGTTTGACCTGTGTAACCAGAAAATAAAGCAACAAGCACAGTTACAGGAAGAGGTTTGTTTCAATTTCACAATCATTAAACCCAAACAGAGGGCCCTTTTTTTAACAGGAGACTTCCATCACATGCAGCTAAAATTAATGCATAATTTATAGAACAGAGCAGCTATGGTGGTGATTAGCTTGGTAGGCTACTTTTCTCGTGGCTCCAATATCTCACTTTGAGTCAGGTGTGTGGGCGTGTGTGCATGTGTGTGTGAGCCCTATAAAATGTTTGTCACTGTGATCCAAGCTCGGCATTTAAAACCTGGCTCATGTTACAGTTTACTTTGGACAATTTACTAATTTTGGCATCACATGAATTGAGTTCATGCCAGTTAAGAATCACGCACTAACAACGTCAAGAATGTATCATTTCTGACATATTAAACAAAAAAAAAAACCTTGATAATATTATTTAAAGACAAGGAGCTCAAAAAATTCCTGTGTAAGCTAATTAACGCATTCCAGACAATGAAAATCTGCACTTGGAATTACTTTCCTTTTATCTACAGTATATTAGCCTTACTGGAGCCAGGCTGGAATATCTTCAGTGTCACAATGTGTTTAATCGTTTTTCTAAACCAGGGATAAAATATGGCATAGATTATAGGGTTAAGACAAGAGTTAATGCAGAAAAGAGCCATTGAACTGTTGGTTTTCTACAGGACGTGTTGAGCTGTGGAAAGCAGAGTTCTTCATCATGAACCTCCATCATCAGAGACCATGAAAGATCAGAGCCCAGACAGCTCTGAGATTGTAACTCCTCTTTATGTCACTTTATTTCTTACTGGCAAACATCAACAGCTCCTCCCTACCTACCTCCTCCATAGCAACTTCCACTTGGCAATGTCACGTTCGCCAAGTATGTTTGCTGTTTTTCACAGACTCTTCTTGTTATTCAGTTTGACCTAGTTTACTGCATGGCTTCCCCCAGAAAATTTGCTGGTTATGGAACGTTTTCACGGCCATTTCAATTTTTCACTTTTTGTTTCAGCCATTTCCTACAATCAAAAAAGTTTATATTATTTGTCGTTACATTACAAATGGTATTGAATGATATTGAATGCATACCATTCAATACCCCCTAAAGAGGGGATGGTATGCATGCAGAACACCAGGCACTGCCCATCACCTTTGCAATACAACCCCAACAGTAAAATATAGTGGTGGCTGTATCATGCTGTGGGGGTGCAGGTACAGGATGACTGATAGCAATTGATGGAAAGATTAATCTGGCCAACTACAGAGGTATCCCAGAAGAAAACCTCTTCCACAGTGCTCAGAACCTCAGATTTGGTAGAAGGTTCAACTTCAACTAAGAGAATGAGTCGAAGCACGTGGCTAAAATAACAAAGGAGTTGCTTCATATCAACTTGGAAACCATTCTTTACTGGCCCGGCCAAAGCCCTGACCTAAACCCAATTGAGCATCTCCAGAGAGACCTGAAAATGGCTCTACCAACCTGGTGAAACTGCAGAGGATATAAAAAAAGAATGGCAGGGGATCCCAAAATCCAGGTGTGAAAAACTTGTGGCATAATTCCCAAGAAGACTCAAAAGCTCTAAGGGTGCTTTTTCTCAATACTTTATTATCACTGTTACTGACTGAATACAAGGAAAAGAATAATACCTTTATTAGTACCCTGGAGGGGGGCTACTAAAAAGGGGATGTTGACATTTCGGTACAGTCTGTCCAAAAAACACAAAACAAACAACATAACAAATGGGTAGCAGGGTGTCTGTAACACCACCCTTTCCATTAGATGCAAAAGTGAACACTAGGAAAGTGAAGGAAAAATTAATATCTCACATTTTAGCAAAACTTTAACAAACTTTTAAATGCCAAAGTAAACAACGCAGCCAGCTGGTGCAACCAATCCAACCTAGATTGCCGTCCCGGGTTGTACCAGTTGAAAAATGCTTGTAGTTCAATGGAACATTTTTGTGCTCCTCTCTAAGGGCTGCCACCTTATCGTGGTGGAGGGGTTTGAGTGTCTAGGTCATCCTAGGAGCTATACTGTCTGTAGCTTCATGCACCTATTAGAGTTATGAAGTCTACCCATGGCAGCAGACAGAGGAACCAGACAAAGCGCAACCCAAAAACCCTTTATGATAAGCAAAATCATTGGAAACAGTGTTCCCTCACCCGTGTACAGGTCACCGGGATCCCACTCTGTAGCCAGTCCTGGACGTGATGCAAGTTGACAAGCACCTGGTGGCCGGGCTTTAAACCATGGAGTCCAGCTGGGCACAGCCTGCAGAGGAGACGTGGGTCCCCTTTCATATGGGCTCACCACCTGTGGGATGGGTGGAGGCTGAGGGCTGGGACCTTGGTGATCTGATCTTCTGTTATATAAGCTGATTGTTGGGATGTGGAACGTTACATGTGAGGAGCAGGACCTAGTATGCGAGACTGAGAGGTTCCAGCTAGAAATAATCGGTCTCACCTCCACACCTGGCTTTGTTCTGGAACCAGTCTTCTTGAGCAGGGTTGGACATTTGTCCACTCTGGAGAAGCGCCGGGCAGAAGTGTACATGACAGATGCCTATATGTTGGGGTTGACCCTAATGAACAAGAGGGTAGTCTCTATGAGTGGGGGGGTGGGTTCTGACTGTTGTTCGTGCTTAGGCACCAAGCAACAGTTCAGATTGCCCACCTTTTTTGGAGTCCTTGGAGGGGGTACTGGAGAGTGCTCTTCCTGGAAACTCCCTTGTTCTGCTGGGGGACTTTAAGGTTCACATGGGCAATGAGAATGAGACCTTGAGAGTTGTGGTTGGGAGTAACGCCCACCCCGATCTGAGCTCAAGTGATGTTCTGTTGCTGGACTTCTGTGCTCCTCATGGATTGTCCATAGCGAACACCACATTCAGGTATAAGGGTGTCCATATGTGCACTTTGCACCAGGACGCCTCTTCCGTGAGACAGAGCTTGATCTCCAGGAGAACTTTAAACACATCCTGGGGGAGGTGTTGGAACGTTGAATCTGAGTGGACAATGTTCCGCACCTCCATTGTCGAGGCAGAGTATCGGAGCAGGAAGAGCACTCTCCAGTACCCCCTCCAAGGACTCCAAAAAAGGTGGGCAATCGGAACTTGCCTTACAATAGGCAAGATTGTCTGTGCCTATTGTAGCGGCAGCCCACCAAACCGTTGGTGGACACCTTCGGTGAGGGATACTGTCAGACTGAAGAAGGAGTTCTATTGGGTCTTCTTGGCTTGAAGGACACCAGAAGCAGCTGATGGGTACTGGCACTCCAAGCGCCATGTGCTGTGCAGTTCTAGAAATCAGTGGATAGTTTATATCCACTGAGTCTGTGTGTCTCTTAAAATCCAAGTGTGTGTCCACTTCAGTTCCCAGGTACTCAAAAGACTCCATTGCGGGCCCTGGATGACAGTCAGCTGGAGTAAGTAAGTTTTAAATGTAAATTTGCACAAAAGTACAGTTTGTATGAATCAAGGGAAAATTTCCTGAATATTTTTAGCTTATAACAAGTTGAAAATTAACTGTGACATTGAAGACTGACCGGAAAATGAAAGGAGACTTGTGTGAAAAACAACATAGGTTGCTAAGTGTGAGTTGAGGTGTGTGAAGTGGGCAGGGCGAGTTGGTGCGTGTGTGTGTGTGTGTGTGTGTGTGTGTGTGTGTGCCAGACAGAGATAAAAAAAGATGCAGAATCGAGCTTTGATCAGAAAGTCATTAGTCTTTTAGGGTCTTTGAGGATGGAGGTGTATGACGTAGAAGAACTCTGCTTTCCACAGCTCTACAACACTTCGTGTAGGAAGCCAAAAATGTCAAGGAACCCGCTTGTGTTTCTGCTCTTTTTCATCAGTGTGCTCATTGTGACACTCAATCTGCTTGTTATCATTTCAGTCTCCCATTTCAGGCAAACAAAATGATCACTTTCATTGAAAACCTTCACAGCCAGATGATTTGAATGTATTTGAAACATTTTGCATGTCATACAAAACTGTCAAACTGCTGTCTTGTAGTAATAATGCTTGTTCACTTAAAAACCCATTTCCAGTTTCTTTTCTGTTGAATTATTCTGTTTTCTTTCCCCAGGCAGCTTCACAAAACCACCAACTTCCTGCTCCTGTCTCTGGCCATATCAGACATCATGGTAGGCCTTGTTCTCTGTCCGGGTGAAGCTGTCAGACTGACATCTTGCTGGCTTCTTGGTGATGTCATGTGTTTACTGTACATACATATTGCCAGTATGATTTCCTGTGTCTCAGTTGGAAATATCGTAATGATATCTGTTGACCGCTATGTGGCTATATGTTACCCTCTGCATTATCACAGGAGAGTCACTGTGTCAAGAATACGTCTGTGTATCACTCTGTGTTGGCTTTATTCAGCTCTATACTGCGTTACTTTTGTGAAGGATGGCGTAAGTGGAAAACAGGCTTCTTGTCATGGAGAGTGTTTGTTTTTCATTGATTTTGGTCCCGCAGTTTTAGATCTTATTTTAACCTTTATGGTTCCAGTTACGGTCATCATAGTTCTCTACAGCAGAGTGTTTGTAGTGGCAGTTCTTCAGGCCCGAGCCATCCGCTCTTCTGTTACAGCTGTGTCCCTGCAGCATTCAGCAACCGTAGGAAAATCTGAGCTGAAAGCAGCCAGGACTCTTGGTATTTTAGTCATTGTGTTTCTAATATGTTTCTGTCCATTTCACTGTGCTGCTCTAGGTGACGTATCGTTTAATACGTCTGCTGCTGTGCTGTGTCTTTTATGCGTTAGCTCTTGTCTTAACCCTATAATCTATGCCATGTTTTATCTCTGGTTTAGAAAAGCGATTAAACACATTGTGACACTGAAGATATTCCAGCCTGGCTCCAGTAAGGCTAACATAGTGTAAACGAATATAAAACTTTGAGGAAGTGAATAAAAGCTTTTTCATTTTTTCACGCAACCTCTAAACTCTTTGTTCACACATTAAGCGCAATTTTCTACATGAATGAGTTTAAGCCCAGCTCAAATGACAGGAGCTACCACAGACCCAATTTATGCATGGAAACTTTGAAACTCCAAGTAAATCAATTGTCATTCACCCTTGTGTAAGTTATTTTCTGTAGGTTAACAGATGTACTTCATCTGCTACATGAGCTCAAAACATGGCAAATACTTGGTCACTTTTCATTGTTTGTAATGCTGATCTTAGATAAACGTTGCTAAATAAAAATAATTGCACCATGTTTGTATATGTAATTATATAATATGTAATTAAATAAATACTAACCCCTTGTTTCAAACTTACAGTGTTTGTTATTTTTCTTCATCCACTCACAGCCCTAATGTCAGATGAGTTTATTAAAGTGACAGTAACATCCATACTTAATACATCAGCAGTTTGTATCAGTAGATATTAGTAACAAGCCGTTCAGCTCAGTTTCAAGAAATCAAACCATGGTTGTGCATAATTAGAGATTATTAACTTCTTATATTTACTCAGTTACATTTACCTCAGTAACCTTTTGGATAAAATTTAGTTTGAGTTGTTTTACTCCACGGCACTTTTTACTTTCTCCAGAGGATTATTAATATATAGCATCACTACAGCTATTTGATTAAAATACCAGAACATTGCTGCTATAATCTAGCAATACATTAATGAATGAATGAATGAATTTGTTTTAATATCTGTTTGAGAGTCTTTTTATTTATTCACAAACATTGTTCATCAAACATCATTTTCTGTCTTCTGAACCATGACTTGGAACAGTTTCTTCTGCTTGAATTTATTTTGTGTTTATTTTATGTATTTGTATTGTTTATTCATCTTAGTTTTTAAAATAGAGAAAACCAGAATTTACACACAATGTTGACTTTGTTTTTAAATATTGAATCAGATGTGCAGTGATTCAATGTTTAATCACGGAGGATTAAATGAAATCATTGAACCATCAACGATTCAGTGACCATTAAAAACTGAATCACTGAAGAAAAGAATCTTAAAAAAATATTTTATTTTTATGTTTTTTTTTAAAGAATTTTAAGAAAACAGCACTAGCTGTCTCTACTGGACAGAAAGTTGACAGTTAATAAGGTGAAGAGAAACACCAAAGAGGAAATTGAACCATTTAATTTCTTTTTCAGTTGCTTTTGCCCATTTGTGTGTGAGAGAGGGGGAAAAGCAAAAGGCCTGAGCTCTGATATCAAACCCGGGACATCCCGTTTGAGGAATAGAGCCATAGCACATTGTACAACCAGAACCCAGTTATTGTCATTGCACAGTCATTTTTCAGCAGAACAACAAGATTAAGCAGAGCAGCTGCTGGGGCCCTTTTATCACAACACTAACAATTCAGTTGGTTCTGCAGTGTGCAGAACAAACTCAATAGTCATGTGACAGCTGGACACCGAAAGGCTGTTGTTTCAAATGTTGATGTTTTTTTCTTTTTTCTGACATGGTTATGTCTTCTGAAATGTCAACACCAAATAACTTGAAGGTCTGAACCCTTTCCACAAAAGATGGTTCAGGTCTGTTCTTCCAGACGTTTATCACCATCTGGTTGTTTTTGTTGTGTTTAACTCTAGGTTGTTTCTTCCACACCATTGTGCCAGTTTCTGAATTTCATCTCTGTGGAAGGACCCATCTCCTCCTGTACCAATGACAGTAGACACATCAGCAAATTTCATGATGGTGTTGAGGGAGTCAGCAGGTATGCTGCATGATGTGGACACTTCCCTGTGCTGATTTTGTTCTACTTTTAGTGTGGAGGAGCAGAGGGGCCCAAGTCTGGTGGTTTAAGGACGATCAGTGAGGGAGTTTCTGATCAATTTAAAGGTGGATCGGGACATGTGCCAAGACTACATTTTGTCAACAAGAATCAGTGGAGTTATTGTGTTTAAAGTGGAGAAGTAGTCCAGAAAGAGCATTCATACATAATTCCCCCTGTTGCTCTAGGAGAGTCAGTGCCATATGAGAGGCAATGGTGATGGTGTCATTGGATGATTTATCCATCTGTGGTTGACTTTGCCTGTTGAGATGATAGTTGCTGACTTAAGAAAGGGACGGACGGCTCATTTTGCCACAGAAACATTGAGAATCTCTGCCAGCCGGTAAGCACAAGCTTTCACTCCCATGCTTTCAGCCCAGGCGATTTCTTTGGCTGTGCTTTCTCGAGTACCCAACATGTTTGGTGTTCCTGAAGGGTGGGGGCTGGAGGACCGTGACAGTGGCAGAGCTGTAGGGGTTTGAGACCATCCCACCTCTAATCTTAAAAAGAAAAGAGAGAGAGAGAGAGAGATTGAGTTCACCCACCAGTAGGGGTCAGTGTAAACAACCTCAGTTCTAGCTTCCTCATAGTTTCAGTCAGATGTAGAATGCTCTGCCAGACCTACTGTAAGTTATTTTGAGCATCCATAGTAGAGTGTGATATTACTATAGAATATTATTTTATGTTTTATTTGTTGCATAATTCTGGTGTTGTTGTGTGAAGAATACACAACATGTTTTGATGTAAAGAAATCTGAATTATTTTAGACTAATGTGCTCTGAATACCCCCTAAAAAAACATGCGGTTTCTCAACATTTACATTTCATATTTAGCTGTGATATCATTGCATAATTCATCAGTTAGTGTCAGTGCTGGACTTGTACTTTCCTCTTATTTAAAAAACTTGAGCCTTATCAGGAAGGTACTTATAAACAATAATTGAGACTTCACTATTTGGTTATTATTTTCCTAATAATCAGGTGGTGCCCAAACTTGGTAACTTTGATTTATTTTGTTGATCATTAATTCTCAATAAAGGCAATAAAGAAAAATCAAGCTGTCCAAAACATAAGTGGGTGAATACTTTTTATTGGATTGGTTTTCAACAAACAGTGTAAATAAATGCTTTGAGGACTTTTAACATGTGGAAGAAGATTTTATTTACTTACACAGATTAATATTTATCTACAGTATATTAGCCTTACTGGAGCCAGGCTGGAATATCTTCAATGTCACAATGTGTTTAATGGCTTTTCTAAACCAGGGATAAAATATGGCATAGATTATAGGGTTAAGACAAGAGTTAATGCAGAAAAGACACAGCACAGCAGCAGACGTGTTAAATGATACGTCGCCTCCTAGAGCAGCACAGTAAAATGGACAGAAACATATTAGAAACACAATGACTAAAATACCAAGAGTCCTGGCTGCTTTCAGCTCAGATCTCTGAACTTTTGCTGAATGCTGCAGGGACACAGCTGTAACAGAGGAGCGGATGGCTCGGGCCTGAAAAACGGCCACTACAAACACTCTGCTGTAGAGAACTATGATGACCGTAACTGGAGTGATAAAAGCTACAATTAGATCTAAAACTGCGGGACCAAAATCCATGAAAAACAAACATTCTCCATGACAAGAAGCCTGTTTTCCACTTACGCCATCCTTCACAAACGTAACGCTGTATAAAGCTGAATAAAGCCAACACAGAGTGATACACAGTCGTATTCTTGTCACAGTGACTCTCCTGTGATAATGCAGAGGGTAACATATAGCTACATAGCGGTCAACAGATATCAGTATGATATTTATAACTGAGACACAGGCAATCGTACTGGCAATATGTAAGTATATTACACACATGACATCACCAAGAAGCCAGCAAGATGTTAGTCTGCTACCTTCACCTGGAAAAACAACAAGGCCCACCATGATGTCTGATATGGCCAGAGACAGAAGCAGGAAGTTGGTGGTTTTGTGAAGCTGCCTGGGGAGGAAAACAGAATAATAAACAAAAGCACCAAAAGATATTGATGTGACCAAGCAAAACTTGTATCAGTCTACAGTTTGTATGCAATGTTTAATTTTAACAAATAAACTCATGACACACAGTCTATGCTTCTTTGCTGTTGGGACAATCGTCACCATAACACACAGGAAATAATGGCTTCCTTGCCTGAAATGGGAGACTGAAATGATAACAAGTAGATTTAGAGTCACAGAAAACACACAGTTGAAAGAGAGCACAGACTGCAGAAACACAGCGGTGAGCCATTGAACTGTTGGTTTTCTACAGGATGTGTTGAGCTGTGGAAAGCAGAGTTCTTCATCATGAACCTCCATCATCAGAGACCATGAAAGATCAGAGCCCAGACAGCTCTGAGATTGTAACTCCTCTTTATGTCACTTTATTTCTTACTGGCAAACATCAACAGCTCCTCCCTACCTACCTCCTCCATAGCAACTTCCACTTGGCAATGTCACTTCAACAGTGTGTCTGTCGCTTCTCACTTGATCTTAAGTTCTACTGAACAATTTTGCCTCTTGTTAGAATGTTTCAATTTGCTAATACTAGAAAATGGAAAGCTTAAAGGAGATTTTAAAATCTTAATGAATACCAATATTTCTATCCAACTATGACATTACATATTTATATTTTCATGCAATATTTTCTTCATGACATTGGACTCATTGGCCAATGAACACAATATATTTTTTATGTATTTGACACTGCGGCCCCTACATGCCTAGCCCACATACCCAACACCACTGATGCCGTCCACCCACTCTCCCCTCTTCCTTCTCAGAGTCCTTCAACCCCATGTGATTCTCACATTCACACCTACTCAGTGACCCTCCAATACCTTTCAGCAGGTCACCTCAAATCACCACTGCAGATGTTAGAAGCTGGTGAGGCTCCAGCCTGGAAAAACTGCAGGCCCTGATGGTGTTTCTGAACATAGATATTCCTGACTTAATGCACAGCAATGGCACCTGAGTCGTACACGAGTAACGTGACGCAAAATCCAGTATCTGGATGCTTGGCTCCCTCTCCCATATTCTACAAAATTTGTATTGAAACCCTGTTAGTGGTGGTGACGTTCTTAACAGGAAGAGGCACCTCTAATTCATATTGTGCTTAAGACCCGTACCTCCTTAGGCCCGGCCTCCTTGACAAGCTAGAGCTGCTGCAGTGCTCATCTCTGATGGATGCAAGAGACAAACAGGGAGACTTAATTTATGTAATACTGTGGTGTTTTCTATCAGTCTCCTGTTGATGCAGGTGCGGTGATGTTGCAGGAATAAGACTCCACATGTTTTAGACTTTGGTTGGACAACAAAGCTTTATTACAATACTGCAGGCTAACTCAGCATGACCGAATTGCGAGGAAATTTTGGCCCAATCATAGTGAAGTGCCCCTGATTGTTGGACAGCACCCCCTTTTCTAGGGTCCTGGCCCACACACATTGTCTTCAAAGTCTACATTAGATCTTCCTGGTGTGGCAGCACGAGTATATGAATCTACTACTCTGCCCTTCGAAGCAGGGTGACCAGCGGGTGTTAACAACTCCACCTTGGGAGTTGCGCCCAAGGAACTAGGTCAGTAAAGTCCTTAAGGTTGGTAACCAATGAGAACAAAACTTCATTCCGCCACAAAATAGTTAATTTTATTGATCCATGTTTTAAAAACAATTGAAATTCAAAGGACCGCAATGGGAAGAGAAGTGCACAGTACTGAGGCCTACCAGCAGGGGGAGGGCAGTCCAAATGTGGGGTACTAGTTCCTAAAACAAAATAAATCACCCCAAGCACTTGTGAACAGACACTCGATCATGAAGAAATCCCAACACCGGTCATTCGCACAGCACACGGGTCCAGTCCCCTGGATGCCCCCCCACTGCCTTCAGCTCTCAGCCCGGAGACAAGAGGATGGGGTTAAACAAAGCAAATACAAAAAAGAAAGACACTGCAATTTAGACAGTTGCTAAAATGAGGTTACCTCTGACCTCAGACGTATCCAATCACTAAAAATTCAATGTTTTTAATCAAATAATCTAAAAGACCAGAGCCGCTACATGCAGCAAGGCCAGAGGCCACACAGAATAGAATAACTCAAAATAAACTAATTTAATCAAAAAGCGCAAAACCCAGAAACCAAACAAAGAGTTGAAAACAAAACAGGATATAAAACAAACACAAAGCAAAAAGCTCTAGCGATCTGCAGCAGCTTTATGTCAGAGCTGGATGACTCCACCCCGACCAGAGAGCCCCTTCCGGCCAAATAGCAGGAGGATCCGATTGCCAGTATGTTCTATAAATAAATAATTGTCATTTTGTGTTATTGAACTGCCTGGGTGCCATACAAAACTACATACCCATTTTATGTTACCAAGCTGACCTGGGGAGGGTAAATTACAACCACACCCCAGTATCAAACAGGAGACTTCAGGCAGCTTCTAGATCTAAACAATTTGAATTAACCAACTAAAATTGCAGGTCTTACACAGGAGAAACATTGCTTAATAATTTTAGAGTTCAGAGTTTTCACCACTGCAAGTCAACCAAGTGACCTTCCCACTAAAGTGCAACCAAATGCACAGAAAGCAGGCGAGGGAGTCTGCCTTTATGCTCACACCCATTATGAGGCAACTAGGTGTCAAGTGTCCTCAATCCTGGGGGCAGGTTTCATTCTGCTACACTGATATAGGCATGTTTAAGTCACGGTGCCTGTGTGTCTGCATTGGGAGTCCATATATGAAACTTGTGTTTTTGAACTCAATGTTTCTTTTGACTCAATGTCCCTTTGAGTCCTCAAAAGCACTCAAAGGGTCTACAATGGTATTGTATTGTAGGGTCTATAATGCTATTGTAGACCTTTGTCTACAATAGCATTATAGACAAGGGTTTTCCATTTCTCAACTTTTGAGTTTTTAATAATTGCCACATTTGATTTTGTAGGCAGAACAGAAAGGTCCTCAGAAGAAAATCCTGAATGATCATGATCGACTTTATTGTTTGGTGAAATCAGGACGATACAGTGAAAGTAAGAGGGACTGGGGCTGAACAGCCGTGTAGCCATAAAAAAACCACTAAAGACTGACACAAGAAAAGGCTTTGGTTTGAAAGCAAGCATGAAGATTGGATTATGGAGCTATGTACGAAGGTCATGTAGTGTGATGAGTCCATAGTGACCCTGTTTCAGAGTGGTGGGTGTGTCACGGTAAGGAGAAGGGCAGACAAAGAGGTGCATACAACATGTCTGGTGTCTACTGTACAGCCTGTCCAATAGAAGAAGGAAGGTAGCAAAGGGGAGGGGTGAGGAAATAGGAGGCATAAAATCAAGAATTGTTTGGAAAAAAGCCACAGTTTAAGCTCTCCTCTGACTTCAAAGATGGACATGCAGTTTGGAAGTGACCTCTGCTTCCCACATCTCTTCAACACCTCCTGCAAGAAACCTACATCTTCTTGGAATGAAATTGTGCTCCTTCGCACCGTACTCTCCTTCATCTCTCTGCTCACTGTGGCTCTCAACCTGCTCGTCATCATCTCAGTCTCTCACTTCAGGCACAGATAGATTCCTTGTATCACATTTTCTGCTTTGGTTTCATTCTTTTTACAACTGTGTGTTTGAACAGAAAATGCTATTTGGCGGTAATGACCAGAACTGGAGATGATAGTATTTCTTATCTCATTTCTAAACCTGAAGATGTTTCATAATAACTTGAACCAAACAGCGAAAAACAATTAAAATGTGTAGGGTGTGTTGTAACCAAGTGTTTCTGTCTCCTTGCAGGAAGCTCCACACACCCACCAACATCCTCCTCCTCTCTTTGGCTGTGTCAGATTTCCTCGTGGGGCTCCTGTTGATGCCGGGTGAAATCATGCGACACACAACCTGTTGGTTTTTCGGCGACCTCATGTGTTCCCTGTATAATTACGTATCGTACATCGTCACCTCTGCTTCGGTTGGCGACATGGTGCTCATATCAGCAGACCGCTATGTGGCAATCTGTGACCCTCTCCATTACTCCACCACAGTCACAGAGAGGAAAGTTAAAGTCTGTGTCTGTCTCTGCTGGCTCAGCTCTGTCCTGTACAGCAGCGTCATTGTGAAGTCTGACCTAACTCAGCCGGGCCAACACAACTCCTGCCAGGGGGAATGTGTGATTGTGGTTGACTACATTTTGGGAACGATTGACCTTGTTGTTACATTTATTGCTCCAGTCGCGGTCATTGTTGTGCTGTACATGAGAGTGTTTGTGGTGGCTGTCTCTCAGGCCCGGGCCCTGCGCTCTCAGGTCACAGCTGTTTCCCTCCAGCTTTCGGTGAGTCTGACGAGGAAATCTGAGCTGAAAGCAGCCTGGACCCTGGGGGTTCTGATGGTGGTGTTCCTCATGTGTTTCTGTCCATATTACTGCATCACCCTTGTAGGTGATGACTTGCTCACCAACTCATCTGCATCCTATGTCATATTTCTCTTTTATTTCAACTCTACTCTGAACCCAGTGATTTATACGTTGCTTTATCCTTGGTTCAGGAGAGCTACCAAACTCATCATCACTTTTCAGATCCTGCGGCCCGGCTCCTGTGAGGCCAACATACAGTAAAATATGACAACAGTTTCATAACTCACACAAACCTGAAAGGAATAATTGAAAACTAGACGTCATTAGGAGTGTTTCCACATCAATAATTGGCAGACGGTAGCTTGTTAAATTCGTTTTGCTGTTGCATTTCCACCTTGAGATTTGGGTGTTTATTTAACGACATTCTGGCCTTTGGAATAACCAAACAAAAATGATTCAAATTAAAGGTGTTTTATAAGTGTTTTGTCTCATGTTTTCTGATCTTCAAGGCAGTATATGTCTTGCTCTTTTGGAATCTCTTTGTATTCACAGCAGACTGCCTATCTATATATATATGTGTGTGTGTGTGTGTCCCTTGATAATATACAGTTTTAAAGGTAACAGCTGTTGCTCTAATATCCAAGTGAACGGTTATGCATTAATACTGCTGTCACAGAGGTGGAAAGTACATATAGCTGCATTGATACACGTAGCCTTAATTTGACATTTTTTGCTCCATGATTCATCATATTTTAATTTCTGAGTGGATGATAAGACATAGCACCACTGTGTGATGGCTCATTGAAGATATATATATATATGGTAAAAAAACAAGGTACTTTAGACAAAATAAAAACACTAGATAATTTGAAGTGAGGTTCTATGAACTTCTTATCAGTAATAGTTCCCCTACCTGTGGTAGAACTGTGCCATGTTACAGTGAATTTATAAAGAAATCCCCGGAGCAGTGGAAGGCTAACAGCTAATCAGACAAACTCCCCATTTTAGCTGACTCTTTAAGTTTAAAACAACTAAAATTGTGAAGGTTCTTATCTGTGGCCTGCATGTCATATCGACACATTGTCACCTTCCTAAATTAACGGCCTGGGTCATTTTTTGCCAAAAGATGATTTAGGCAAAACAAACAAACAAGCAAAAAAAAGACACGGGCCATTATTTTAGGAAGATGACAAGATGTTAGCCATCTACAAGAGACTGCTAAGTGCAGCAGATCAATCCTTTCATCTGCCAGCTGAGTCTTGGGAAAAACTGAGGAACACACAGCACTCAGTCTTATTACATGGATGTTAGCTTGTTGTGAAAAGTTCCCCTTTATGGAGAAGATGGACAGCAAGGATTGAAACAGCCAGCCATATGACAATAATAGAAACATTGTTCGATAGTAAAAACCTGACAAACTTAAAAAATGTAATTTCTGCTAACAAAGCACAGCTCACAGATATGAACATTTTCATTTTAAGTGGGTTTGTATGGCTGCAACAGACTGGAGACCTGTCCAGGGTGACCCCGCCTCTAATGTTGGCTGGAGATAGACCAGCGCCTCCTGACCTCACTAGGGACAAGGGTGTTAGAAAATGGATGTGTGGTTTTGTATGGCTAAAATCAGCTGACAACCTCAAAAGCTTCTTCTGGCTTAAAAAGCAGCTAATTACACCATTCACCTCCTGTCCAAGCCCAAGAAGAAGAAGATGTCGTTTGCAGCCTGGTGGGATCTGCATGCACCGAAGTTTCTTAAGATTTCTGGTAAAAAGGACGCTTCACTGGAGATTGAAAATGAGTCGATCACTAATGCACTGGACACAGTGGATCGAAATGCAGATTGATTTCAGCTACATACTTTCAAAAGAATATTCAGATTTTACCATGCATTTCTTAAGTACTAAATATTTAAGTTTAGTCTTACTCAGTATCTTTGGTGTTATTACACCTCTGAAATGTTTTAGCAGTTTCTGTTGTGTTCCGGGGTTCTTTGTTTTCTTTGTGGGGTTTTCTGCCTGCTGCTAACAACATTCAGCCACCAGAGTGCGCCAGACTCGCCTCTCTCTGGAGTGGTGTGTCGTCTTCCTGCGCACCTGAGTTCAATCCGCTCATCAGGCGAGAGCTACATGAGGAGTGGACTGCCAGTACTTTGGCGCCTGACTGATAGCCAGTAACGGTACCTCTGAGCCCCTTCGAGCTAGTCTCTGTGTTCCTCGTTGTCTGATCTCCTAGTGATTTCTCCTTGTTGCTCCTTGCCTTCAGGTGCCTTCCTGAGACGCCCTGGACCTTCCTGGTGACGCTGTGGAAATTACCCACTGGTTGCCCGAGTTCCCAGACTCACCTCCTCCGTCTGATCACAAGTCCTTCCTGGATTTCTTGACTGGCAGTCTCACCGCTCCTCTGTTCCCGATCCGCCTGAACTTACCTGTCCGCCCTCCGACGCACTTCCTCGTTGCTTTCCGGACTCTGGTGGCTGAGCGCTGGCCCTCCTGGACCCTCAAAGAAGCAAGGACCCCGAACACTTCAGTTGCCCCTCCAAAACCACGAACCTCCGTACCACAAGTAAGACCTGTCCAGTATTCAGTTAACCCTGCCGTCTCCGATGGTCCTCGAACTCACCATCTCTCCGCTGTTTCTCCTTCAGTGTGCAGACCGTTCCGTGAACCCATTCCCTTCCTGGACCAGACCCATTGCCTCACTGTCCTCACTAAAATCATTGTTATTGTTATAATAAACTCACCTTTTCAGTATAACTCAATCTCTCCTGTATTGTGTTCTGCATGTGGGCGAGAAACCTAACACCCAACATGACAGTTTCCCTTGTAATACATCAACTGTTTCACTTAAGCATTTCATTTCTTGAGCTATTAATTTATTTTCAATTAAAACTCTCAAAAATCGGTCTAGGGCTTATTGGTTTTTGATTATGTTGTGTGGCTAAATATGATCACTTATTGATAGTAAAGCAACAATTGCATAAATAACACACCGAGAAAACATATGCGCCTCTACCTCAGTCCAGCTCTTTGGAGGGATAAATGTGGAATCTGTCCGTGCAGCTTGCAGTTTTTAACAAATTCTGTAGCTTTTGGTGTACTTCTAAATCTGCTGGTTAGTCGCATCTTTTCGGCCCTGCTACTGCCTCTAGTGGCGTGGGGGTGGTAATATGATTACATCACTAAATCAGAGTACCACAAAGTCTTTATTTATTATTAATTCTGGCATTACTGTAACCGTAAAATATAAATTCCCTCACAAAAGAAAATATCTTTTCATTCTCTTAAGGATGTAGAGCTAATTAAATGAGATTAACAAGACCTGAAAGTGGTTCCAGTTTCACTTGATGGCCAACCTGTTAAAACTGTGGCAAATTTTAAATTAGTTCCAATTTTACAGCTAATCAAATTATATTACTAAATCAGCATACCACAAAGTCTTTATTATCTACTATTAATTTTGGCATTTTTGGCATCGTAAAAGATACATTATCTTATAAAACACCATATTTATTTCATTTTCTTAAGGATGTAGAGCTAATTAAATGACATCAACAACACTTTTATACATCATAAATCCGTCGTGTTAATAAGAAATCTGTAAGACAAGCCCGCTCTGAATATCAAACAAAACTGTGACATCACAATGTGACATCACAATATAACTCCAAAGGCAGAATTCTGACATCACCAGCGATTATGTAAGCTCCTCACATCGATCTACTGTCATCACAACCATTTAGCAGCCGTTGTCGATACGTTTCTCTTGAGAATTTATCTAGCAGTTCACAGTAAGATTTTCAACTCTGTTTGGTGCACGTTTCTTTTGGAGATTGGTATCAAACGTAACGTGAAATCTTTACTGAGTTTCTAGACAAGTGATTTTGGCTTACACCCTGAAACAAGCAAAGGTTACAATGCAGTCCAACCAGCCTAGAGTCGAAGAGGTTTCATCCGACAAGATTGTTGAAAGGAAATTACAGCCACCCAAGCCCAAGAAGAAGAAGATGTCATTTGCAGCCTGGTGGGATCTGCATGCACCGAAGTTTTTGAAGATTTCTGGTAAAAAGGACGCTTCACTGGAGATTGAAAATGAGTCGATCACTAATGCACTGGACACAGTGGATCGAAATGGGGACAGACAGCCACCTGAGAGTGAGTCTAATGAAAAGAACCAGGTACCATTTGAAACCTGTTCGGAGGAACACGTCGACCCAGAGGTTTCTGGAGTAAATATTGAAAAGCAGGACAAACACAGTGAGGAAGAGGCCATTGCTTTAGTGGAGGAGAAAATCAATGTAGCAGAAAAGAAACAGCCCTCCATGTATAAGGAACAGCCACCAACGAGACAGAAGAAAATTATTTCATTTCAAATCTGGCTGGAGAAACGTGCCCCTGCTGATCTAAGGATTAAAACAGAGAATTTCACTGAGTATCATAATAATCAAGCAGCAGGAAATGTTCAAGGAGAGTGTTTAGCCGAGATTCAAAATTTGCCCCAAAATTTGCTTGACTTGTCTGAAGAGACAAGTCAAGCAAAGTGCATGTGTCTTGCCAAGCAATCTCAATTGGAATATATCAAAGTCCAAAAATACTTATTAAAACAGCTTGAAGAGATGTATAATATGAATCAAAAGTTAAATGCTAAACTCAGACAGCAAAACGCTCTGATAAGGAGATTACTCCCAGTTAGACGACAGAGCCAGAATCCAGCAGTTTCTGCTGAAATTTACACAGATTCACGAGACGGCTCAAAGCACAAACCAATCAATTATCAATCCGATTCAGTGAAAACAGAGATGAAAGAAGAACCTTCAGCAATGGAAGCTGTGTCTGAGCTGGAGACCCTGATTCATGAAAATGTTTTTGAGGAAAACGGTAAACAAAAAGTTTCTATACTTGAAATAGCTGGGGATCAGACAGATACCATCAAAAATTACATTGATGTGATTGAGACGGTGATCGATGAGGTTCAGCAGATCACTGACGAAGAAACAGCGTCGGGAAACATCGGTAAACTACAGCAGGCGGCTGAAGACGAAATGGTCCCTGAAATCCAACAAAAAGTCTCAGAAGGTAAGGTTCCTGAAGTTAACACAGAAGCGGAGAGCGATGCAATGGAAGAAGACAGTATAAGCCTTTCAGATATAGAGATTACATTCACTGACGATGAATCAGAATCTGATATAGCTGAGGAGTCAACAGAACAGAAATATGTCTATGAACAAGACAAGAGCACCAAGAAAAACATTTCTTTGTGGAGGCGCTTCAAAAAAGCATTAACTCCATCACTTCTGCGCCAGTACAGAAACAGGTGTAAAGTCCATCCAATGTAGAGATCAATTTATGTCTCCAGCATATTAGATTAAAAAGGGCGGTGGGGCCACATGTGAGTTGGGTGATTGGTGGTAATTGGAAAAAGAACTACTGTTGTTGTCAATTGGACATTTGAATATTAAAAAGTCAGAACTGCATGGTGGGAAATGTCTCCCAGTGTAGGTGTGGGTTCACTCCGGGTGCTCCGGCTTCCCCCACGTTCAACAACATCAGTACTCATGTTCATCCACTGTAAGCTTTTTACAATGGATTCATGTAAAAAAAAAAAATTAAACAACATGAACAAAAAGAGCCTTTTAGAAGTCTAAACCATACAAATTGGGAAAAGGTTTGAAAACTATTTACCTTTCTGTAAGATTTTTATTGTGGCAGTAATTGGAAAAAGAGCTACTGTTGTTAATTGGACATTTGAATATTAAAAAGTCAGGACTGTACGGTGGGAAATGTCTCCCCATGTAGGTGTGGGTTCACTCCGGGTGCTCCGGCTTCCCCCACATTCAACAACATCAGTACTCATGTTCGTCCATTGTAAGGTTTTTATTTCTAATTATAAACAAGAAATAAGAGTCTTTTAGAAGTCTAAACCTATACAAATAGAGAAAGATTCTGAAAACTATTTATCTTTCTGGGCAAGATATATATATCTAAATTTATCAATATATACAGATATAGATAGATAGATAGATAGATAGATAGATAGATAGATAGATAGATAGATAGATAGATAGATAGATAGATAGATATCTATATTTAAATCTGTCTTCTAAATCTATCTATATAAAGGTATCTATCTCTCTCTATATATCTTTGTCTTTCTCTCTATAAATACATATAAATCTATATACAGATATCTATTTATAGCTACATATCAATATCAATCTATCAATCTATCTCTGTATACAGAGGTAGATAGATATATAGATGTAGATATGTAAACATGTATATAGATATCTATATATAGATATTTCTCATATATATATTTGTATATAACAGATTATATATATATATATAAATGATGATATACATAGATTTATATATATAGATATAGATCTATATATATAATAGATATATAATCTATATTTATATATATAAATAGCTCCCCACCAAGCAGCCCATAGCAAGATTAAATTCATTTAGACATTTCAAAATGATGTCTGTGGTCATGAAATTCTTTGAGCGATTGGTGTTGAGGCAAGACAGCACACTTCCCCTGTCCAACCTCCTGCAGTTTTCATATAGTAAAACATGTGAGCAGGTGATTCATTAAACTTGGGGCTATAAATTGCGTACTTGACCAGGTAGGGTTGTGCACCAGGATCCTGTTTCTTGACTTCAGCCCAGTCTTCAACACCACCAACCTTTGGTATTTGGCATTCTCCACCAGGAGTTCAGCAGCTCACAGTGCTGATGACCCCTCAGTGGATCACCAGCGAGGGAGCATCTCTTCCTTCTGCACAAGAATCATCAACACGGGAGCTCCCCGCAGATGTGTTCTCTCTCCACTACTTTTCTTTCTGTACACAAATTACCAAACCTCAGCAGATCAGTCAGTGAAACTAATGAAGATTGCACATGACTCCATTGCCATTGGTTTGATCCACCAGCATAGTGATGAGCCTGCTCACAGACTGGATGTGCTGGTCCACTGGTACGGTAAGAACCCTAATGTAGCTTAACCTGTCAAGACCAGAGATGACGGTGGACTTTCACAGAACTCTCATCGTCCTCAACGACACTGCTTAAAGCGAATCGCTTCCAGCCACCATTTCTCAGGTGATCCTCACACACAGACACTGTTTGGAGGAAGACCCAGTAAAGATTGGATACAACTAGAGGCAACTCAAGAAGTTCAACCTGCCAAAGGAGCTGCTGGTGATCTTCTACAATGCCATTATTCCATTAGCCTGTGCAGTGCACGACCATCACTGTGTCTAGTTAATTCACAAAACAGGAAAGGCCTAAACTGCAACAAACGATTAGATCTGCAGAGGGGATCACTTGACCTTCTCTCCATCCTGTACAGGTCTAGGGTCAGGTTAAGGTCAGCCAGTATCGCTGCAGACACCACACATCCTTGATCTCTAGACTACATTCAACATAATTTTCTTCTGCAACGGTTGTGCCTCCTTTGAGGTGAAAGTACATGTTTCTTTTTGAATTGGAGTCAATCCAGCTCCTGGGCTGTTCTGTGCAATTACAGCTACAAAATAGCCACGTTTCTGGTGTTCATGCATAAAGCCAGACAAGGTGTACATGTATATGTGTTGCTGCTAGTGAGAAAAGAAAACTAAAAGGAAAGACACAGACAGACTGAAGGGAAAGGCCTTAACGTTGATGTTTGTTGTTGCACTGTTGTCGTAGCAATGGGTTGTACCTTGCATGTAATAGTCTGTAAATATTAGAAAACTATTCACTAATACTGACAAACAATGCAAAATACACAAAGGGAGAGAGGATGAAGAAAAAAAAGGAGGCGTTACAAGCTGACATTCATCAGGTATATAATCAGACTTTGCAGCTGATTGTTTTGTGCACAAATGGAGCAAGAAACTGGAGAAGAGCTCTGCTTTCCAAAGTTAACCAACACCTCCTGCAGGAAGCCTGGATGGACCTGGACCGACGCCGTGCTCCCTCAGATCATGCTGTCTTCTATTTCTTTGCTGACAGCATCTCTCAACCTGCTCGTCATCATATCAGTCTCCCATATCAAGTAGCGATTTCATCTTTTTTATTATTATTATTATTATTGTTTGAATTATTTTTGAGGTTTGTACAAAGCTGTACTATTGTAAAACCAACAGTTATTGATTTGATATTGATTTTCTGTCTCTCTCCAGGCAGCTTCACACACCCACTAACGCCATCCTCCTCTCGCTGGCTGTCTCAGACTTCCTCCTGGGTCTCCTGTTGATGCCTGCAGAGATCATCCGGAGCACAGGCTGCTGGTTTCTTGGCGATCTCATTTGTTCCCTGTATAACTCTCTGTCCTTTGTCATCACCTCTGCTTCAGTCGGTGACATGGTTCTCATATCGGTTGACCGCTATCTGGCTATCTGTGACCCCCTGCGTTACCCCACCAGAGTCACAGACAGAAGAGTTGAAGCAGTTGTCTGTCTGTGTTGGCTTTGCTCTGTTATCTACGGCTGTCTTGTGGTATTAGATGACTTAGTAAAGCCGGGCAGGCATAAATCATGCGTGGGAGACTGTCTAATTTCTGTTGACTTTATCGCAGGAACCTTTGACCTCATTGTGAGTTTTGTCGTTCCAGTCGCAGTCATCATAGTGCTGTACATGCGAGTGTTTGTGGCGGCCATGTCTCAGGCCCGCGCCATGCGCGCTCACGTCACAGCCGTCACTCTGCAGCTTTCAGTGAACATGACCAAGAAATCTGAGCTGAACGCAGCCAGGACTCTTGGTGTTCTGGTGGTGGTTTTTCTGATATGTTACTGTCCGTATTACTGTTTCTCCCTCGCAGGAGAGGATCTGCTCAGTGACAGCTACGCGTCATATTCACTCTTCCTGTTTTATTTCAACTCCACTCTAAACCCTGTGATCTATGCACTGTTCTATCCCTGGTTTAGAAAAGCAGTAAAGCTCATTGTCACTTTCCAAATTTTGCTTCCTGGCTCTTGTCACTCTAATGTATTGTAAAATAGATAGAAATGACCATAAGAATTATAATAATAATATTGTGCAAAATAACCTTTAGAAAGGTTAAAGGTGTGGCACATCCTGAATAAAAAGAGTTGGAATACATTTGATCATGTATTTACGACTAGCAGCCATTAATTTCCAATGAAGTTGTTTTACTTGTTTTTGGCACCAGTAGTTTTTTTTATTATTATTTCGTAACCATGAAGCAATAAGACAAGACTCCTTTACGTTTCTCAATATCCTTTGAGAAATGTCTAATGTCTCATCAATATGAAAGTGTATGGTAGTACAACTGTGACATATAAACTATGTATAAGCATTCCTCTTAAAGTAACAAAGTCATGATTTCAGACATAAAAAGTACAGTTATGCCTCAGTATGATGACAGAATCAACGAGTCACACATGCATCTAAGAAACATCTCAGCAGAATTAGAGACAGATAAACAAAGACACGGGGACCTAGAACCTCACTCGCACATTCATATAACACATCACCGAGTCCAAGGTCCAATGCTGACGAAAACATCCAGCCAAGAGACTTGCTGCTTAAACACAAGCTTTGTTGTTCTGATTTTAGTTTCTGTTTTGGGAACCTGCTGAGATACATCATTGTGGAAAAGATGTAGTAAACACTATGAATTGTCAATGGAAGTACTTTACCCTGTTCTAATGTGCACATTACCTACTGTATTAGTTTGATAAGTTTTATATTGAAAAAATGGCTCTTATGCCTTAACTATTATTTTGTATTAGTATTACATTTAATTGCTAATTAAATGCAATAGTGTTTGTAATTCATGTTGTGTAGTTCTCTCAACACATTTAATAGTGATATGTATTATGGTGAGTCAGACCCGCTGTGTTTGTATTAAATGTCTCCTTACGACCATTGATCAGCGGTGAATTAAGGAAGTTTGTAACGAGAGCTAGAGATGATCTTGTTCAGGTGTTACACCAAAAATAATGTTTACAGTACAGTGTAAAATATGCAAAGAGGTCACCATAATACCCTCAAATAAATGCAAATCTGAGTTATTCCAGTAAATTGTCCTACATGTTTCAAAAATGTCCTGCGTGGGACATTTCCACATTCGACAGTCTGACAGACAGACTGTGAATGAATTCTCACTCAACTTAAATCTAATCACTTCTGGATGTCACACACATGTGAAAGTGTTGCTTTGAGTAGCTAAAGGTAGAGTAAACCAAACCTAAAGACGCCTCTAAAAAAATAAACAGTCAGGTGTCCCATTAAAGCCTTAGGGACTAAGAAAATAAAGTGTTTCAGCAGGTAATGTGGTACAAAGCTAATCTTGAAATCGCTGTGTGGCTCTTAACAGTGATGATGAGTTTAACTGAGCTCTTAAGGTTGAACTGGTTTGCCATACCTGGTCTAGACTCAGCAACACTGTTGTGCTTAAATACGAATGTCTGCACCTTGTTCATAACAGTTTCTCCTGCTGTTTAACGGAAGGAGGTAGCTCTCTGTTTTCTGCTCTTCTTGCCCTAATCTTAATTCACACCTCAGTCCTACATCTAGCCCTATTTTTATGAATGTGAAGTTTGATGCATCGATTTTAAAAGCAGATTATTTGCCATATTACATGGTATATTCAAGCTCTGTTCTATTTTATATTACCTTTTTCTTACATATATGGTGGAAACTAAAACTATTTTAACCTCATTTGGTACCTACAGGTCAAAATGTTAAACTTCAACTTCCAAAACAGAAGTGTAATTGCCAAATTTGGCCACTAGATGGCAGCATAGGTTCGTCCTGGAGCAATGAATTGATGTTGGAACAAACCCAGACTACATTAGAACTTTTAAAAGGTAAAAGTCATGAGATTAATAAATAATACACATATTAAAATTATAATTAAAATGACTACATATATTATTTTCATTTAATAACACTGCAACACTTAAATAAAATAAGTATATATACCATGCGACTACATTAAAAGGTCATCCACAACTTGATAAAATCAACATATATAAATAAGTGTCTTCTTCTTATATTAATTTACTTGTAAATTAAATATAAAAATAAATAGATATATTTCAGGGTGCCATCCACTGAACTCGACTCGACTGCCACCAGGTGTTTTGCCGAAATGTTCTGCTGATTGCTAGTTGTGTGTCTCACTGCCATATTGCACTGTGGAGTGACCCTGCAGTCCAAAAGCCTTTGCTTTCGCCATGACAAGGAGTAGTTATTGGCTTAAAACTATTTTTAAAAGCCTGATTAAGAAAAAGTTTGTTAGAAGATGCTAGATCATTCTACGCTTAATGATTTTCTCTCATATAGGTTATCGATTATTATTACCAATCGGCTGATGGGAGACAATTGGTGTAGGCCACATTTTATAACTATGGCACTGTCAACTATTTACTCCTCCATAGCAAAAACATTCTGGAGTCAAATGCGAGGCCATATGTGTGATAACAAAAACTTTGCCCAAACCTGGACTTGCAGGCAATGCAGAAATGATGCAATCAATTCTTGTACAACAGCGTGACAGACTGATAAACATCTTAAATGCCTCTGGCAAGTTAAAATGTGTTGTAACTTGGCAGATATTTAACCTTTTCAAGCTGTGTCAAACTGGTTATATAACCTAAACCCCGTAGACTAACAGGGCTCAAGGTTTGATTGGATATTATCTTAAGGATTGTGACAATCTGTCAAATAGTTCAACATAGCATGTTGAACTATTTGACTTCATTTAATAAATTCATTTAAAAAAAATCCCTTTAGGAATTCTTTAGGAAAAATTACCAAAATGTTATCAGATTGTCAGGTCTACATGAGGAATAACATCAAGCTTTTACATAAATTGATACATTTATTTAAGAAAAATACATGCTTCATTTTTTTAAAAAACCAACATTTTTAACATTTTCCAAGATGTGAAATGAATAAAATTGTTTTCTTTTATAAGGCATGAATTCCCAACAAATGTACTGTGAGGACACTCAACCAAAGACATCGTGTCTGTATTCAGTTTAATCAAATCACGCAGATTCAAATTCAAAAACACACATCCTTGTTCTATCCTGTTTACTGAAAAATGCAATAAAGTTTATTGTTTATTTCAATTGGTAAGAATTTTTCTTTTCAATCTGAGGAAACCCAGCTGATTACATTGAGTCACTGACTTTGCAGCAAACCCTGATACTGAACAGCAGCTATTATTATTATTATTATTATTATTATTAATCTTGTTTTTATTGTATGTTGTTGGGTAGAACGAGGGTGCAATGTAGATGGACTAAAATCCTAAACTGTTTTAAACTTGAAGAATGTCTTGTTATAAGTCTTGTAACAAGATATTTTCCATGTTTTAAGTGAAATAATCTGCCAGTGCAACTAACACTTTTTAAAATCAATATTAATGAATTATGTACTTTAAACAAACTTCTATATCTTTCTGAAAAGTTACTTGTAAGTTAGTTTTGCCGTATTTCAAGTGCACTCCCCTGTTTGCACTAGAAACTAGATCAAAAAGTAAGGTTAGTAAGGCCTGGTGTTTTTGCAGTGCATATCGGGTTACATCTGAACTTGATGATCTACATTTGTTTCCTTTCAAAGCGAAGATTATCAGAGAGGATTCCTAACATGTTTCAACAGAGATGTACACACCCATTCTGTAAGAAGGGGGCGTCGGTGGGCCAGGTATAATGAGATCAGGAGAAACTGGTCAACTTGGCTCATACTTCATTTGTGAGCAGAGCAGAAGGAGACCAAAAACCTGAATCAGGGTGAGTGTTTACTCCACATTCTTCTTGTTTCCCTCCTGTCTTGAGAGGGTTTCCTGTCTTTGAATCTTTTGGACCGCAGTGAATATTTTAAAACTCAATTTTTGTAGTTTAGTCAAACTGAAGTTATGTATTAGCTGTGAGAAGGAGGGGAGGGGCTTCAGGTGAGTCAGGCATGATAAGATCAGGAGAAACAGATTATTTATTTGGCATCACTGCTTTTAAAAACATATCCTTATCAAATACTTATACTCGCATAACATGATAGGATTTTTTCTAAACACTCATCCTTGGCAAAGGTTCTTGGTCTGATTTTCAAATCATGGTATGTAAAAATACTCATCATTTGAACATCAATCGAGGTGTGTCACCTCCCAGTTTCACTTTTGTGAGTCAAACTCAAAGTATTACATAATTGGAAAGTGAAAGGAGACTGAGATACGGTGTTTTGCAAAACAAAAATATTTGGTTTTTCAACTGTGCAGCCCATTTCAGTCTGGGCTGCACAGTTTTTGAAAGCTCATGAAGTTACAGTCAAACATGGACCTTGTTTATCAGTGAGACAAAATTTTCTGTAACCAGAAACTCATTTTGAAAGTAATTTAACTTAGAGTTTCTAGAAAGAGTTTGCTGGACCTTCTTTCAGAACAGAGATTATTTTCCAGACTGTAAATTAGTAATGTCTGCCTTAGTCAATTCTGAAAATTTGTGTTGTAGGTCGAGATGTGTGAGGAGGAAAAACTTGCTGGCATCCTGGATGATATAGTTGATAATGAATTTGCTAACTTCAAATGGCACCTAAAGAAAGAGATCTGGAATGGCATGGATCCGATCAAATCCTCCAAGCTGGAGAAGGCGGAGAGGCTTGACGTTGTGGACCTAATGGTGCAGAAATACCAGTTCGCTGGAGCTGTAAGAGTTATGAGGACGATTATGGAAAAGATCAACAGAAATGACCTGGTGAAGAAGCTCAGTGACCCGAGTCCTGAAGGTATAGTTGAAGGTCAGTAACAGACAGGAGAACTTCATATCCTTCTGAGTCCAAAACTCAGAAAGAGTTTTGAGATTCAGGATTTCAGATGCTTGGACCAGAGGTACATTAGACAAGAGATCCTTCACCCTCAGCAAAGACTGGTTCAGGATCTTTAGACCACATGATGCCAGAATAATCAGAAGGCATCATCTGGGCGCGATGTATTCACTGGAAATCAGCCTAGTGAAGCTGCTGATCTTGATACACGAGAAAATTCAGGATTTTAAGAAAATGGCTGCTTATCAATTAAATGTTAGTTGATCAGTTAGATCAGTCAACTTTTGATGAACTCATAAGTCAATAGTTTATATCCTAAAAGTCTGAGTCAACATAAAGGCAGAGCAGAACAATGCTACCTGTTCTCAGACCTGTTGAGTTGATGTGAGGCAGACCACAGAATCGCTTCTTTGTGAATTTAATGTCGTACAAGGGCTCTTTTTAGTTCATATCTCAGTACATGTTAAAATGCTCACACTATCCTCAAATAAAGCATTGATTAGTAAGTCTATAAAGGCGTATTCCATAGATAAAAGAAATATTGCATTCACTTCCTTTCACTTCCCGATTATGTAATACTTTGAGTTTGAGTTTGAGTTTGGCAAGGCAGAAATGAAATCTGTGGGTTAAATCTTTAGACAACAACTCTCTGCAGACATAAAGTCTTGTCTGCTTGAAAAGAATCAGTCTTTTGTATGAATCATTTTACTTATCTGATTCTGGGAATTCATTTCCCTCCGAAGAGCTTCCATTCCACATTCACCATTATTCCCCTTTCCTTGGGCTTTCATCTTAGTCTTTCTGCCAGGTTTGTTGTGCCTATTTAGCAGACATAATTTGGTGAAATGGTGATGGACTTTAGTTAGAATAATAACATGAATAATAACGTTTTGTCTATGATCTGACACAACGTCTGCTGAGTTGTGGGTAAAAATCTATGAAAAAGGAATTAAATTCTACTCATGGTCTGTAGTTGCAATGACCCCCTCGTTTAAATAATTTGACATAAAAACAATACATTTAATGTGAGTCTTAATTTGCTGAAGTGTTTCCTCTTGTATCTTTGATTTTTTGTTCAGATTTTGCTGATCGGAATCAACATGACCACAAAGAATATCTGAAGAAGACATTGCAATGTCTCCGTGAAGGCATTGCAGAAGCTGGAAAGAAAACATTTCTAAATGATATCTACACAGAGCTCTACATCTTGGATGGAGGAACTGGAGAGGTTAATAATGAACATGAAGTCAGACAGATTGAAACAGCAACCAGCAAAGCAGGAAAAACAATACAACTAGAAGACATCTTTAAACCCCAACCTGAAAAAAACGAACCAATTAAAACAGTGTTGACAAAGGGAGTGGCCGGCATTGGGAAAACAGTCTTAACACAGAAGTTCACTCTGGACTGGGCTGCAGATCAAACCAACCAGAAAATCCAGTTCATTTTTCCATTCACTTTCAGAGAACTGAACACATTGAAAGAGAAAAGGTTCAGCTTGGTGGAACTAATTCATAAATTATTTATTAAAACCAAAGATGTCTGTAACTTTGAACAGTCAACGGTTCTGTTTATCTTTGATGGTTTGGATGAGAGTCGACTTCCTCTGGACTTCTACAACAAAGAGATCCTGACTGATGCCACAGAGTCCACCTCAGTGGATGTTCTGCTGATAAACCTCATTAGGGGGAAACTGCTTCCCTCTGCTCTCCTCTGGATAACTACGCGACCTGCAGCAGCCAAACAGATCCCTCCTGAGTTTATTGACATGGTCATAGAGGTCAAGGGGTTCACCGACTCACAGAAGGAGGAGTACTTCAGGAAGAAATTCAGAGATGATGAGGAGAAGGCCAACAGGATCATATCACACATCACAGCATCCCGTAGCCTTCACATTATGTGCCACATCCCAGTCTTCTGCTGGATCACTGCTGATGTTCTGGAGGATGAGTTGAAGAACAAAGAGGGAGGAGAGCTGCCCATGACCCTTACTGAGATGTACATCAAGTTCTTGGTAGTTCAGATCAAAATCAAGACGAAAAAGTATGATGGAGGAGCTGAACAAGATCCAGACGTCAGTAAGATGGTTCAGTCTCTGGGAAAACTGGCTTTGGAGCAGCTGCTAAATGGAAACCTCATCTTCTATAAATCAGACCTCCAAGATTGTGGCATAGAGATCAAAGATGTTTCTTTCTCAGGAGTGTTCACTGAGATCTTTAAAGAGGAGACGGGGATGGGCAAAACCTCGGTCTTCTCCTTTGTTCATCTGAGCATCCAGGAGTTTCTGGCTGCAGTCTACATGCTCCACAGTTTCACCACAAGGAATACAGAGGTAATGATGAGGTTCCTGGAAGAAGATGACCACTCATCTTTGTATTACTTCTTGACTTTTTTCATGAGCCTGTCCAAGAAAACAGACCATGGCTACACACTGGATGAGTTCCTGAAGAAGGTCATGGAGAAATCCCTCAGCAGTGAAAATGGCCACCTGGACCTGTTTGTTCGCTTCCTTCATGGCCTCTCTGTGGAGTCCAACCAAAGACTCTTACGAGGCCTGATGGGTCAGACAGAGAACAGCCCAGAAACAATCCGGAGAATCACCGACAATCTGAAGAAGATGAACACTGATGATATCTCTCCTGATAGAAGCATCAACATCTTTTACTGTTTGATGGAGATGAATGACCTCTCATTTTGTAAGGAGATTCAACAGCTCCTGGAGTCAGGGAAGAAACTCTCAGAGGTCCAATGTTCAGCTCTTGCCTACATGCTGCAGATGTCAGAGGAGGTTCTTGAGGAGTTGGACCCAGAGAAGTACAACACAACAACAGGTGGACGACAGAGACTGGTTCCAGCTGTGACAAATTGCAGGAAGGCCGTGTAAGTCCAGATGTCTTCATGGTCTGAATGTTGATTTGGCCTAGCTCTCCTCCTGTTTCTTTTTCATTCTTCAAGAGATTGCTTCTCGACATTTTTTGGCTTTTAACATTTTCCTTCACCCTTTAGACTATTTCAACCATTTGGATATCTAAATGTTCTGCTCATCCAGGACAGTACTGTTGCAGCATTTGGTATTTAGAGATTTCTTTTTTATCATTTAAAAAAATATCCCACTTTTATCAGTTCTTATATTGAAATTTATCAAAAATGCTGAGAACTTCAGAAAAATCTGTTTTATATGAAAGACCCAATCATCTGGACACACGTTTTAATCTTCAGCACCTCTTCACTCATTGGGCTGCTACCACATGATTCACCTTTTAAGATCTTTAGCTACTATTATAAAATCACCCAACCCTTTGTTTCTTTGAGACAACGGACCGACCACTACAGATGCATGTTATCATATTTTATTTTGAATTTAGAACAGATTGTGTGATTGTTATTACAACTTACTATTTCTTCTCTAATCACAGACTTGGTGACTGTTGGCTCTCAGAGACTGAATGTGAAGTTGTGGCCTCAGCTCTGCAGTCCAAACCCTCCCATTTGACTGAACTGGAAATAAGTCAGTTCTGCAAACTGAAAGACTCTGGAATGAAGCATCTGTGTGAGATCCTGGATACGTCAGTCAGCATAGTGAAGAGTCTTAGGTTTGTGTTCTCTATTTATCCAATAAAATCAGTGACTGATATTTTAACACTTATTGTAAATAATCATTTTATTCTGATGCATTATCTTTTAAAACAAAAACTTGTCTGTCAGAATCTTATTTCTAAAATGTCTTACCTTATAAATAAATTATTTTTCTTATTTCTGACTTTCAGACTGAACATTATTTTTCAATTCTTCTCACTTTAAAATGCTTTTGACTGATGGACAAAAAGGAGGAAAATAAATCAATGTCTTCCAGCACTTATTGTCATCAACTAACCTGTGTATAATGTGTGCAATATGCTGGATTGGAAGACTAATGCTGGAGGTACATTAGTGTTAGGAGGGACATCTGGAAAGGTTAAAATTTTCAACCAATCTGTGGAAATCCATATTTGTTGTTCATAATTCAGTTTTAGCCTCTGTCCTGTTGGTTTAACTAACATATTTTCTTTGTTCAGGTTGGAGAGCTGCAGTTTGTCAGACACCAGCTGGTCTTCTCTGTTCTCAGCGCTGAAGTCCATCTCCTCCCATCTGACAGAACTGGACCTGAGTGGCAACAAAGACCTGAAAGATTCTGGAGTGAAGGATCTCTGTGGTTTCCTGTGTACTCCTCTCTGCAAAATACAAAAACTGAGGTCAGAAACCGTGTTCAGTTTCGAGACGATGTTTCTGATGTCAAATTTGTGTTGCCACTAAACTTTATCTTTGTCTGCTTTCACCAATGGACAAATGTGAGGTGACTCGCTCAATAAAATGCTGCAAAAAGTTTCATCTGCAACAGGCCAGGGTTCAGTCCAGTCTGTTTGTGGCATTAAGAACAAATAAAACCCAAAGATCAAGACCATTTGACCCATCACATTAAAGACATGTTTTCTTTTGACGTCCTTAACAGCAATCCTTTAATATTTGAACTGATACTTATGATCGGTCTGCCTTCCACCTCCTGGCAGACTCAATGTTATCATCTAACCAGTTCCCAGACTGGACTTTAGGATGTCTGATGTTTAATGGACTCTCAGAATGCAGAAGCGTTTTACTGGTGGAACAAAGCCATGATCTCATTACACACAGTCCTGTGGGACGGCCTGGCACTAATTAAAACCACGTGAAAACTGAGAGTTGAAGACAGGACAGAGCTGACCAGCAGGTTGCTATAGAAACTTAGTCCAGACATTGTTGTCTTACACACAACAGGCTGATACATTATATCAACCAGCCCATTCTCCTCTGACATCAGTTCGTCATGTTTCTGTGATTTCTGCAATCAGTGAATTTCTTTCATTTCACCATTTTTATTCATTTGTTTAGATTTAAGTTTTAACCTGCAGTTTATTGACGTCAACTCACATGTTTTAATCTATTTCCAGATTGCAAGACTGCGGGTTGACAGAGCTCAGTTGTGCTTCTCTGGTCTCGGCTCTGAAGTCCAACCCGACCCATCTGACAGAACTGAACCTGAGCCTCAACTATGGCCTGAAAGATGCTGGAGTGAAGGAGCTTTGTGCTTTTCTTCAGACTCCTTTCTGCAAAATACAGCTATTGAGGTCAGAAGCCATATTTTTACTTTAGCGCTGATATTTCCGATGTGAAATTTGCTATGCCACAAAGCTATAGGCGTATGGCAGACTTTATTTTTTTTATCCATACTGAGGGTCTCCATGGAAAAGTTTGTTTCTTCTTCTCTGGCTTGTCCCAGTTAAAGTTTCTGTGTTTTTAATGAAGCCCAAGCAGTTTATCTTCAGCTCACATGTTTTATTCTTTACTCAGATTGAGCAGCTGCAGATTGTCAGAGATCAGCTGTGCTTCTCTGGCCTCAGCTCTGAAGTCCAACCCGACCCATCTGACAGAACTGAACCTGAACTACAACAAAAGTCTCAAAGATGCTGGAGTCAAAGAGCTCTGTGCTTTTCTACAGAGTCCTGACTGCAAAATACAAAAACTCAGGTACAGTTTTATTTCCGTTCATATTTTTGTGAATATTTTTGGTATAATTAATTTGAAAAACAAAGTTCATATCTTCTCCTCTAATAAACACTTTTCCTGAATTTCTACCTGGACTTGGAGCTAATGTATTACTGAGTTTGACCCCTGATCTAAGGCAGTGGTTCTCTAACTTTTTTCAGTGATGTACCCCCTTAAAAATATATTTTTAGTCAAGTACCCCCTGACATGGGCAGAACATTTTTGGAAGAAAAAAGAGGTACAGTGCTGTAAAATCACTGTCTGATTTATTAAAGCCAAACAACTTATATCAGTGAACCTGACAAATACATTCATATTGCATGTAGAAACAAAAAAGAAAAACAGCAGACGGTGACCACCAGGAAGGCATAAAACCAGTCAAAACTGAAATATGCAAAACGCTGCTAATTTATATTGGTCTCTGTAATGGTACAAAATTAAATATATACATAAATAACTAAAATGTGTTCACAGAAATAAATCTATAACTTAATTATAAATCAATTATATTTTGTTTACAAACTAAATTAACTTAGGGTTGTTCATCTCCCGTATTTTCACAGAGGAACAAACGTGCGTTAATTGGCCTTGACTTGATGAAGTTTATAACTTTAATGCTGTCGTTCAAGACATCGTGAAACACAGGGCTCGTTTTCTTGGACGCTAGCGCTTCCCTGTGTATCACACAGTGCGTCCACTTGATGTCGGGATTTTCTGTTTTAATCTGCGCCATGAGCCCTTCGCGCTGCCCGTCACTGATGCAGCCGCATCTGTGCGGACGCTGCTGCGGGATTTCCAGCTGATGAGCGTTTTCAGTGGAGAAACATGTTAACGACATTAAAAATGTCCTCTCCGGTTGTTCGCCCCTGCATTTCTTTGCACAATAGGATGTGTTGGCAGATGTCGTCCGTGTCAATGTATCGTACAAATGCAACAAGTTGCGCATTTCCACTCGCGTCTGTGGATTCATCCAGCTGCAGTGAAAATGAGTCGCCAAGTTTCCCCACAACTTGTCCGACAATGTCTGTGCCCATGTGATCTATTCTGCGGCAAACGGTGTCATTAGACAGAGGCGCAGTTTTTTAATGTATCCGCTGATTTTTTTTTTTGTTGTGTTTTTGTCCAGCATAGTTTCAGCCAATACAAACAGCAGCGGGGAGCAGTAGGTCTTCCGCTGAACGGTTTTTTTTTTTTTTGGCTTTAGCAACGAGCAAAGACACCGCGTAAGAAGCCTCCAGGGCTTTGGCTGATGTAGTGGAGGCTTTTTCGCATTGTGGCTTGGGATGACTTGAACTCAGACAGTTTTCTCCTGAAGAACTCCGGTGGCTTACCAACGTGACATCCATGTTTTGTGGTGAGATGTGTGCCGGCTTCATGCTAGCGTTGGCTAATTTCTCCCCGCAAAACACAACACAACACAACACAACANCACAACACAACAAAACAAAACACAACACAACAAAACACAACACAACACAACACAACAAAACAAAACACAACACAACACAACACAACAAAACACAACACAACACAACACAACAAAACAAAACAAAACACAACACAACACAACACAACAAAACACAACACAACACAACAAAACACAACACAACACAACACAACAAAACAAAACAAAACACAACACAACACAACAAAACAAAACAAAACACAACACAACACAACAAAACAAAACAAAACAAAACAAAACAAAACAAAACAAAACACAACACAACACAACAAAACAAAACAAAACAAAACACAACACAACACAACACAACAAAACAAAACAAAACAAAACAAAACAAAACAAAACAAAACAAAACACAACACAACACAGTGCCTGGGGGGGTCAGAAATCGTGGACGTAAATCCCATTAAAACACTTTTCCATGTACGTTCTGTACTTCGTCGGCTCTGGTTTTGCCTTCCTTTTCACTTTATCTGTACTTTCAGCAGCATCGCTGCTACGCTTTAGCCACGTCTCCATGGTTACAGTGTAATCATGACAACGACAGGTCGTTGACAGTGCGCTGGGTCCGTGGGTCAAACTAACTTGGTGGTGGGGGTCCGTTTTATTTTAAAGGATATTGAAACTAAATACTGAATATAAAATTCAGTGCATGAACACACATTTATATTTTATCGAACTTTTCACAAAATAGTTTTTCCCAAGACTTATTATGAGGAGCCTAATGATTTTTTAAAGATATTTTGAAAAGCTTCGCGTACCCCCTGCAGTACCTCCACGTACCCCCGGGGGTACGTGTACCCCCATTTGAGAACCACTGCTTTAGACCTATAAATGTGGACTTTAATTCCTTACAAATAATTCAGTTTGGTTTATATATCACAGAAAAAACATTGGAATTCTTAGTTAATGCTTTGATGATTATAGCCAAATATTATATCCATAAATGCCGTTATGCAAAATGCTCCCTCTGAAAAACAAACTTTCCTCCTTTAACACATGTCTGAAAAAGATGCAGAACTTAAAAGCAAATAAATTGTGTGATTTAATGGGAGGATTTCAGTTAGCCCCTCTTCTTAATAATTACAGTTTTTCACCTTTTTTTGTTTTGTAATTTTTAATTTCTTGTTCTAGTCTCTATTTTCTATTGGAGTTATTTTTTTTCTTGTAATGTTCATTATTGACGTATTGTTTGAGATTGTCATTGTTATTTTTAATTAAAACACACACACACACACACACGCACACAGAGAGCAGGAAGTGACGTCGGACGCAGAAACGTCCCAAGAATTCAGATGCAGGCAGCGAAGAGGAGGCTGGAGCAGAGCTGCAGCGCCCCCTGCAGGCAGCAGGACGAACTGATATCAAACTGTTTGCAGATAACTTCTAGAAAACTTCATGGATATACATGATTGAAATTAAAGAAAAAATATGGAAATGTACCCATAATGATAGAAATTAGAAACATTAAGTATGTTTAGAAGCATTAATCAACATTTGATTCATGTTTTTCATATTTTTTATACATATTTTCATTTTATGATGAAAATTATATAATCTTTAGTGTATATCCAGTTATAAGTTTTTGTTTTTAACTTTTTTTCCTGGTTTTATTTTTCTTCCCTCTAAATGACAAAAATAACTAATAATTATTATTACTGTTGTTATTCATGTTTATCTAGTTTTTACAATGTTTTTATTGTTTTTTTAATTTTTATAAACTGTAAGTTGCGTCACCGCAAATATGGCAACAAAACTGGGACATTTTTAACAGCCTCGTGATAAATAAAATAATCAACATAATAAGTATTTAATTTAGAAAACAATTAGTTTCCTTTACAGTTAATGGGATTTAAATTATTTTTTAAATTAAAACTATGAATTATTATTATTATTATTTTTAAAGCGACAACTGAGTTTGTGCGCCGGAGAGCGAGGCTTGCTCTGATTGGACGATGCTGCGTGACGTCATCGGTACCTTGGCGAGGAGCGGCATGTGATTGGAGATGAAGGTCTGGAACTGGGTGGTGTTCATGGTGGGGCCGTCATCCGCCGCCTGGTGGAACTCCGTCACCATGGTGTTGATGGCCAGCTCCAGCTCCGAGTACTGAACAGATTCCGATCAATAATCAATGAACCACTGACGAGTTCAGCATGAAAGAGCTCAAACAACCAGCTCTCCTGAATTATTGCAAATGTTGATAAATCTGAATAAATGCTGACACGATTTGGCGCCATCTAGTGGATGAAGTGCGAACTACATGTAGAGGAAGTGAGCAATAAACTCAGTAAATAATCCTAATTATCGGATAGATTCTGCAATAAAAATATATCTTTAGACTAATCACTGTTTGCTACATCTGATATATTAAAATCCACAACATGTGACCAAAATTCTGTAAGTTATTTCCAATTTTATTTGCCAAGTTTTAGCAACTCTTGGCAACATAGGAATGGAAATGAGTAAAACAAAGAAGCAAAGCGGAAGGAGAGTCTGTGCATCTACTGAAAAGATTACTTCAGATCATAAAAGACAATATAAAAATATTAATGACTAAATAATTATTTACACAAATTCTAGAACAATCTTTCTATTATGGAACGAGGCTAAAACCTCCCAGGACAGGACAGAAAAGGAATATTTCATTAGTTCTGCTTTATTTTTAACAATGCATAATGAAAATCAGTGTTTACTCTAAAATATATGTTGAAATTAAATTCGTAAAATTGATTTTCTGATGCAAAATCAGAAGCCTGGAGCTATAATTAGCTAATAATTAGTTGTATTTTAAATACTTAAATGATAAAAAAATAAAACTTTTTCACTCAACTTTAACATAATTTGAGCTTCTATAAAAACACCTTCCTTTTTCTCTGTTTATTATTTTTATTGAGCTTCAGAAGAAGAAAAAATGTTTAGATTAAATCCAGTTTTGTTTTTCATAAATCATGTTTTCTGTCACCAGCAGGATTTTAAATTCAGACGTGTTTCTGATGACTGCACATGAAACTGAATTAAAACAAACTCCAGGATTCCCAAAGGAAACTGGAATCTCTGGAATTCCAATGTTTCCGCTTCACATCCACCAGGAATGACGGGAAGCTCCAGGTTTTATCGGTTTTAAACCTCAGAGACACTCGCTGCACTTTTATTTGCTTTTCTTAATCATCAACCTGCCAGGTGAGACTTTATGGGGCCAAACCAACAGAACCAGGCTTCCTTTTCTCCAGAACCTTCAGTCGGGTTCTGGGCTGAACCAGCTGAATGAGATCAGCCGCATGTTTCTGGGCGTCGGTCGGCTGCAGATGATCTCAGAGGATCTGCAGAACATTCCAGGCCGTCATATCTGAAAATATTCAGACAACCAGTCTGGCTCTCTGCAGACATTTCCTGACAAAAGATTCTTTGAACGGTTTCGGGTTTCCAACCTGAAAAGATCCGTTCAGCCACCAGAACCCAAAGCTGCGGTTCTGAAGCAGCAACAAAATCAGTTTCTTATAGCAGATAAACTGTATAAATACATTCCAAAGGGAAGAGAATTCACAACCTACAGTAGAAATACTTCAACATATTTCTACTCAAGTAAAACTAAAAAACTATTTGGTAAAAAGTTTACTCAAGTATGAACAATTGATCAAATGAACGGTTAAAAATAACCTGATCGGGCAGCAAACTGTAAAATTAACCAGAGATTTTGGTATTTTAAGGACAAAGATGACAATAATTAATGTAAATAACAAATAATAACCAAATCAGGCTGAATAAATTATTTCTTTCAGTAAAAAACTGATGAAACTTTAATAGAAACTACAGCTGTGTGTCTGAGTCTGGTGGATTTCATGTTTATTTTTCATTCCGGGTTAGAAAACACAGAAATTTTACTCAAGAAAGAGTAAAAATATTTCATGATAAAATTACTTCAGTAAAAGTAAAAAATACCGTGTGGTAAAGATACTCCTAAAAGTACATTTATCCTAAAGGTTACTCAAGTAAAAGTAATTGAGTAAGTGGAACGAGTTGCCTTACAACTCTGCTTAACGTAGAGTCGGGTGTAACCCAACCCAAATTTAAGATATGGAGACCAAATCTTAAATTTCTTTACAAATTGTGACATTTTGTGTAAATTTTGCTGAGAAATATTTGGCCTAAACTGTAACGAAACTAAAGCCCAAATCAACATTTTTGCAGATAAACCATTTAAATAAGTTATTTATTTTTCATTTCTGTGTAGATTTGAATGTTTTTTGTACATTTGTTTAGTTCTGCAATATTTTAGCCTAGGATTGCCTCAGTGCTGCCCTCTTTGGTGGAACGGTGATACTGCATTTTCCTGTTGGTTCCTGATTGGTTGTTTACGTCACTCAGCCTCCATTTTGGCATAAAGTCTCCAAAAAAAAATAAATTGCACGTTCATAAAATGTTTTTGATTTATCGTAATTCTCTTCTTTGAGAAAATGTGGCTAGATTTGTTGCTAGCTTTTTCACAATAGAAGTTTTTTTTTAGGACAAACAGAAAATCACATTTTTATCAGTTGCTTTTCTGAAAAAGTAGTCTTTTTTTTAGTATTTTTTTTTACACACACACAAACATATATATATATATATATATATATATATATATAGTGATGGAATAGTTACTTTGAAAAAGTAACTTTAATCGGATTACTGATTACTCCTTGAAAAAGTAACTTAGATTACTGACTACTT